>NW_012193065.1:61473-153577 GCF_000504015.1 Erythranthe guttata
ACGTAACATGCTACATCATCAGTGGTTGTAGAACGAAGGTGCAAAGCCAACAAGCCAAATGGGCCGCCGAGTATGTCTCGGACCTCAGTTCGACATCAACGCTAATGCTCGAAAACACAGCTTCTTCGATGTTGATCCATTTTGCATGTGCTTCAATATTGCCAGAAGGATTGTGAGTTGACTTGGGGCGAACACCCTTCTTTTGTTTGCGCGGAGGAGGTTGAGTATATTTCTTCTGCTTCTTCGACCAAAACTGAATCCAGCTTTCGACAGAGACATTGGAGGACGGATCTTTAGAGCGCTTCCGAAGTAAGTGGTAGGCATGGAATAGATGTCGGTAGGAACGGTGAGAATATCGAACACCCTTTGCATCGGAACCAACGAGTTCTTGTGAGGCAGGGACAACTTCATCGTAAAGGAGCCCGGTTAACGGTAGCCCGGAGAGGGTGTGCAAGTCCCATAAAGAGATAGACATTTCTCCGGGAGACGTCAAGAGGGTATTTGTATTCCGACACCATGCCTCGAAAAACGCCTTCATAACTTCAGAGTTGTAGTCGTACGTGAAGAGGGAGGCATATACAGAATCATAGATCTTCGCGGACTTTCGCTTGTGCTGGCAACGGCTGAGAACGTCTTCGGTCCATTCCCAGTACCCTCTGAAGAATTGAAAGCCGCCGGAAAGCTCGAGAGTATCTCCCCACTTGACTTTTCCCTTCACGATGTTGCCACCCAAAGTCGGCAGAAGGCTCGGACTGCTTGACTCTTCCGGAAGCGAGGATCTGTCGGGTTTATGATTTGATGCTCGCAAACTATACACGTACTCGTACTTATTATGAGGATGCTCGTGGGACCAAACGGACATGCGATTCAGAGTCGTGAGACGTGGCCATTGCTTTGCGTAAGGACCGATAAGGGGGGCATAAATCGTCAAGATGGTGCCTTTGTCATTCGGTTGATAACGATCGTCAAGAATTACCAATTGCTCGTCGCCAAGAGAGGAGAAAGCTTGCTTGAAAGAGCAATAAGTTTGATATACGACGAGAAAAAAAAAAAAAAAAAAAAAAAAAAAAAAAGAATACTTTCACACAGAGGCCGGGTGCTGATGAATGAAAAAAAGTGAAGAGGGGCACCTCCTTTTATAGGCCATGGACGATGATAACTCGATTCAAGTTAGGACTCCATCCGTCTAATTGGAAAAGAGTGAGAGATCAACTAGAAGAAGTAATGCTTCCATTCTTCACGTGTTGGAAATCCATGTGGACAAAGGGATAATTTTTTTTTTCTCTTATTTTTTTGAAACTAATTGTGTTGAAGTATAACCTGGGTAGGATAGGGACTCTCTAACTAATACGAATTCAAGTCCTCTACATGGAATTCTATTGAAGTTTTGAGTGGGCTCGTGAAACAAGGAAAAGATATTGAAAAAAAAAAAAACAAAAAAAACAAAAAAAACAAAAAAAACAAAAAAAAAAAACGTTTAAAAAGAAGTTGCTGAGTAGATGGTTATTTTCATCTAGGATTCCAATTGAAATTGAAATTCTATTTGTTTATTCAAGTGGGCCAATTAAATTTTATAACGCAAATCGAGGAAAGAAAGCATTGATAGAGCAGATTGATCATTCTTTGCAGGAAGAGCCGTGCATTCTCGGGTTGGGAAATTCTAGTGGCTTTATATTTAAAGTCTATAAATTGAATACATGTGGGGTATATTCATGAAAAGCCCAAATACATCTATGAATTATCCCAATATTCACGCCTTATTTACTTCAAGTCTCGTCTCACAAACATTCAATTTGTTCTTCGCCGAGACTAGAAGTGGGGGCATTTTGTAGACGAATAAAATTTAAGCCAATTAAATGGCTAAAGTTTGATCCAATGGCATTTGTGTGATTATATATAGCCGAAGGACTTAGATGCCAATTGAAGACTCGTATATATGCAGTCAATATATTTTTATCAATTTTATATTTTGGAATTTAATTAAATTAATTTCTAATTTAAATAAATAATTGATATTAAATATATATTGGCCAATAAGATTATTTCTTTTCTCCCTAGTTATAAAGAGATAAATATCAATTAATTATTGGCTAAGAGAATTGTTTCTTCTCTTCCAAGTTACAAGAGATAAATATCAATTTAAATCGGGCCAATCAAATCGCGCCACATCATCAATAAGGCCCATCAAGGACTCTTATTCTACCACTATAAATAGGGACCCTCCCTTCACAATTCAAAGCACAACTGAAGGAGCAGAAATCGTAGGAGCAAAATTCTCTCTACAATTCAAGAAGCAAGGAAGAAGAATTCGTAGGAGGTAAGATTCTCTCTCTACATTCAAAGTGTTCTTCGTCAAATTCGAGGTGTTTTTGAGCAAATTCAAGGCATTCTTCATCAAATCCAGCGTTCGATCCGAGATAACGGTGCCAAACCTTCGGATTAACGTTAATCAAATTCAAGTCAAGATCATTGGAAGATTGAAGGGCCAAATCCATCAAGAACTTCAAGATCTTCAAGTCAAATTTAGTCAAAGTTCAACGTTTGATCCAAGATTCAAGTCGCAAGACCCTTGGAAAACGTTATTCAAATCCAAAATCAAATCCGGAGAAGATCAAGTCAACGACCCGACTCTGAAAATTCAAGTCAACTATATATTGTTCTAGAGAGAAGAATCAGAGGATTAAAATAGAGATTGTAACTCGCAATTTATTTATTTTATTCAATAAAATCATCTTTGTTCAATTTTTCTTGTTTGTTTATATCGCAGATAAGAATTTGTTGTTACAGTGATAATCTGTATGCGAAAAATAAGTTTATGAATCCAATTCAACATTCGAGAACTAAGCTTACTGATATTTGTCATTGTTTCATAAGGGGCTTGGTTGAAAAGGGGGTTGTCTCAATTGATTATGCTGCAACGGAGAATGAATTAACTGATGCTTTTGCAAAAACCCTTGATGCACAGAAATTTGATTCCTTGCGAAAATCGCTGGGAATTTATGTTGTTTAATCTGATGCAGTTGCATGAACTGTTGCAACAGTCTGTGTGTCCAGACTTGCAACTTTTAGTGGTAGGACACTTCATATGTTTTTGCATCTCATATAGGACCTGCATTAAGCATACTGCATATGATTGAGACAAATGTGAATTTGATACTTCGTGTATTTCTAAATTTTGTGGGGGTAGAACTTCACCAATTCCCAAAATGATTACTTAAAAGGCTCCAACTTATTTATTTCTCTGAATAGTCTTGTCATGGTTGGATGTTTTTATAGGGAAAAGCTGTCTCTTTTAGTGAGTGAAAGCTACTCTTGAACTACTGTTACTAATATATATATCTACAACCATTTGGTCAGTGAATAGTTCGAAGCCTTTTTGAGTCGAGCCAGTAAATCACGTGGCCGAAAGCTCGCTACAAGGCTCAATTAGAAAGCCCAGGGGACTACATTGCACGACCAATATTAATTATATATATGTGGTCAGTGAATAGTTCGAAGCCTAGTTGAGTCGAGCCAGTAAACCACTTGACCGAACACTTACTACAAAGCTCAATTAGAAAGCCCAGGGGACTACACATTGCACGACCACCATAATCTCGTTCCTTTTATTTGCTCTATTTTTCATGAAAAAAATCTACCATTAGACGTGTGTGTACGCTACCTAATAAGAGCATCTTTGTGTTTGACTTGGGATTATTAAGTTTATTGGTTGCATTGGCAGTCGGATTTTTGGGGATTGCGCTTGTCGTAAATGTGAAGATAAATCCCATATGTTTTGTTTGTCCATGCAGTATCCTATTCACATATGTCTCTTCACTCATGTTTATTTCTCATGTTTACTTCTTGTCTTGCATTAGGCATTACTTAAAAAAAATAAAAAAAATAAAAAGAGAGAGAGAGAGAGACGGGATTTTTGTTTATGTGCCGGTTAAATCTGATCTTTTGTTGCAACCGGATCTATTGGGCCTACTACTCACATTTCCACGTTTCGTATGAAGTTTGGCAAAGTCTGTAGTCTTTGTTATTTAACGTTGGATTTGATATCAGTATCCTTTGATTTTCGCGTTGCAATTATCGTGTGGTATTGAGTTGTGAGTTTGTGACTTTGTGTGCATGTTATGTATGGTGATTCTTCTCACTTACTTTTAAGATTCTCTCTTCGTTTGATCTTTTTGTTAAGTGTTTCCACAGCTTGCTCGAATCATCAAGATCATTAGTCCATGTTGATTTATCTATGCATGGTCATTGCCCAGAAGGGGGGAGAGAACAGTAACGATGGCATGAACACAGGGGGAGTTCCGACAACTGTTGCGACAGTGCATCAGACATTTGCTGGAACAGTGCAGAAATGCAGGGGGAGTTCAGACAACTGTTGAGACAATGCATCATACAGTTGTTGGAATAGTGCAGAAATTCAGGACAAATAAGGAGGAATTCATTGTAAAGGGAAGTTGATTCTGCTACTGCATATTTTTTATTGTTCTTTGCTTAATTGAACAACTGTACACTATCTGCTGAACTGTTTGATAAACTGTTGCAACAGTTTATATTTGCAGATGTTATTTTGAATTTGCTGACCCTTGTTCATGCATGTATCATATATTTAGGGGGACTAAATGTTCTGACCAATCAATGCCAAAGGGGGAGAGTGTTAGAATCTCGGTGGGATTCTAAGTCCACAACACCAAGTGGAATTCTGTGGAGATGCGTATTAATATGATGAACATATTTTCCTTAGTTATCTCATTCGATAATTTGAGAAGAAATAATTTATCTCTCCACACTAACACCTGAACGTGTGTATTCAAAAGAGAAGGAATTTCACTTTTTCTAATATTGTGTTTATTGTCATTAATTGGTTTAGATCTTCACAAGAATGAAGTCATTTACAAGAGGAGCTGCCTAAGGATCATTCACAGGGGGAGATGCATGGGAGCTGACCTTGTTGCGAACCACCTGCCGAAGCCATTACTGTGGGAACAGTTGCTGAAACTGTGGCACTTACTATTGCAACAGTTGATGCCACTTTTGTTGTTGAAAGAGTTGATGATGAAATTCGTTTTATTTCTTTCGTCTATCATCTAATTGTTTTATTTTCAGGTATTTGACTAAGGGGGAGGACTTGATTATAATAAATAGATGACAAATGGGGAGATTGTTAGAATCCGAGAGGATTCTAATTTTGGTTTTTCAGCACGTGTGTGGAAAACGTGTGTCTAAAGCTAGGGAAGTTACCTTAATGCTTTAAACTCTTATTTTGTCATTAATTTATTTAATTGTATAAGTCATGTGCTAACAAGGACTTTCTTTGACAAAGACTTTCTTTATTACACAATTTCTTATTTCCTTACGTAAAGATTGATTATCAACCTAATGGGCTTTAATCTTTTGTAGGGCTCTTTTATTCAACTTACAATATATATAGCAGCACAGCACGACGTTTCATTGTGCGTCTTCTTGGAGAGAAAGATTTTCTCTTTTCTTTGTTGCTCCCGGAACGTCTTTGATCGAGAGAAGTTTTTCACAGAAAATATTTTTCTTCTCGTTTTTTATTGTTCCATCGTGATACGTGATTTTCATAGAAAATATATCGGCTTCAAGGCTTTGTGGTGAAGACACCAAGATTCAAGAAGTATCACAAGTTTGCTTCTTCTATATAAAAAGAAGATCGGTTCTTCGGGAGAGGGGCTTAAACAGATCTCGGGAGGAGATCGATCCGCCGACTGAGGGATTCAGCGTTGAAGGGAGTTCAACCGTGTGGAGCAAGGGACGTGCTGCAAATTGAAGATTTATAATTCAACGTAGTATACAAGAACGGCGTCAACAAAGAGGGAGTCTTTGTATTTTGATTAAGTCCTATTATTGTATTCATAAAACTAAAAATTAGTAAATTTTATTTGCAGGTCCCCGTGGATGTAGGGTACAATTGTATCCGAACCACATTAAAATTTGTGTCTCGTTTATTTCTGTTTTTACGAACTGCTTCACGAACTGTTGCAACACTTCACGCAACAGTAACGAAAAACTGAATCTGACACAAATAATTTATATCTGCACGAAATAAATTCTAACACTCACATATCCCATCCATCACCTTCATTTGCAAGTCCACCGCCTTCAACTGCAAGTCTGCTGCCCGTCGACTTCGATGCAAGTCCACTAGCCTGCTCCCCCCTTAGTTTCTCTGAGCTTTGCGCCTTTAACAACCCCCCCTCGAATCCAGAGAAATCTACGAATATCCTTCTCGTAACCCCCTTTCTAGGCCTATGTTCATTGGAGCTTCATCGGCGAGCTTTTTGAAGATAGGTTGTCGTTTCGGATGGTGATGGCTAAGAAGAAAACCTTAGTTTTCAAATGGCAAGAACTAGAGCTTTATTTATTTTAATTTCGAATCTAAGCAAGTTCAGTAGTTCAATTGAGTCCTTGGAACTTTCAAATTGACCCCTATCTTGAGCTAAATGAAAAGACGAAAAAGCTCATGTACTTAGTCATGTTCATTACTTGTGCGTCGGAATCTATCAAGATTTACCTTACAATCTGCCTTAGGTGGTTAAGTGTGTCAAAATAATGGGTTTAGGCGTGCATGTGCAATTTTTTTGTTTTTTGTTAAGGTGGCATAATGCAAAATGGGTTAAGTATGGTAGCAAAATGTTATTTACCCCATAATTTAATATATTAAAAACTGAAATGCTAAATTCTGCACTAAAATTACTAACCCACACCCAAATAAAAAACTCTCTTTAAAATCCTCCAAAATCCTCTTCCTTTCCTCTTCTTTTCCCACATTTCTCTCCTCATTGTTTGCATAATCACACTCCAAATCATGAAATTAGTTAAATATTGCAATTTATGTTGAAGTATTTACTTTGCAGTAGTACTTTTCTGGTTATGGGGACTTAGGGTTTGAAGGGATGGAATGCGTACATCCATCAAATTTTGTAAGATGAAAAATTGGAAATTGAAATCTTATATCTAAATCTAAAGACTTCTATTCATCAAGCTTTAGAGCAGACTGAATATTTTTTAACCCATGTAAAAACAACCACATATTCCAAATTACCCAAAAATCAAATCAAATTCAATTCGACGAACGAGCAAAAAAATCTTTAAATCGCACTAAAAAAGAATGCGGACGGAGATAGGCGGGTGTCTGTGGTGGCCACGGGGTGAAGAAAGGTGCATCCACCATAGACGCGGATTGTCGTAGTGTGCGTCCATGGTGGATGCAAGGAGGACGAAAAAAGCATCCATGGTGGACGCAAAAGGGTGTCAGATTTTTTTTTTTTAATTTAGATATAATAATTATTTATTAATATTTACTAACGATATTAAATATTCATAATGTATATGTTTTATGTTTTTTTTCTTTTGATCGATAATTTAATACTATTTTATAAGCATTAATAATTGTTTAATAATTTCACAATGTTTAAAATAGTTATTTAAGTAATGTTATGAATAATTGTTAATTTAATGTTTAAATATTTTTTTTTGAATATTAATAATTGTGTGTGAAAAGGAGGAAACGAAAGAAGTGAAAGGTGTTGAGGAGAGAAGTCAGAGAGAATAAATGTAGAGAGAGAAACTATTTGATTTATGTGTAGGATTTGGTAAATTTTAGTGTGGGATTTAGCACTCCCCTATTAAAAAATAAAGGTATGAACAAAATATTAGTTTTAAAATTAAAATTAATATTCACAATATTCGTTTAAAATACAATTTCTTTTACATGAACGATTCTTCCAAAATATGCATGGGAAACGGCATGTCCAAAAAATGAGGACACTGGAACTTGAGGGAAACATATAAATATTAAAAATAATAGTCGTATACTTATAAATATGCTATATAAACAAATATAAGTTTATTTATTTTCTTTTATGTTTCCACACAAATATATTCAACATAAATATTATTATCAACTATCGATTTGAAATTAATCACTAAATCATGTAATTAATTAGGGAAGCAACATTTTTTTTTGAAAATTGCTATTCAAAGATGTTTCTAATTTTTCAGAAATTGCAAAATGATCCATAAGTTGTCCGACATGTGTGAGTGTCGGACACAAAACGTGTCCGAAATGCGGAAACATTACGAAATTGAAGTTTCCGTGCTACATAGGGTGTCATAGAGGTTATTACCTACGAATATTGTCTATGATGTTCGACAATCACTCCAGCCCGGATCTCAATAAATACTACATCAATAGTAATATATCAAAATTTGATTATGAACGCTTCAAGAGGGAGAATATACAATAGAGAGTGTACAATAGAGACTACTTGAATATCCCTCGATCGGATTACTTCGAGTACAATGTCTAGAACATAGGTTTTTAGCCCTTATTTTTTGATGTTTCCAAGGATTATCATTGGGAAAACCTACATAATCTCGTCCACAAGCGATAGTGGTAACCATTTGAACATATACATTGCTCGCTCAAAAGTTGATTTCCGAAATATCTACCATTGGCAAAACATGAACCTATAATAAGAAATTAAAAAATCTTGTTTATGATCAAATTCTGAAAATTAAAAAATGTAACAAAAGAAAAAAGAAAAGAAAACAACTGTAAGTACTCGCCGAGCAACGTGCGAACAAACAACCGTGGGCTAGCATCGTGGTTGTAGAGATCAAGAGAAACTTTCATTTCAAAGTTCCCACATCCTACCACGTCAACCTTTGTCCCGTTGTAATTCTTGCCGGACTTGTAATCGCAGGCGTGGATCACTTCTTCGACGAATTGTTAATATGAAAATTACAATTCGGCAAAATCAAAAAGTAAATGTGTTAAAGACAAAAGTTGAAAACAAGTCTCATTTTAAACTTAGTTTAGTTTTCATGTGGAATCTCTTGGTGGAAATATTAAACCTATCTTTTTGAAACTCTCCCATCCGTAGCTTGTGAATTACAAAGTTTGTGGCAGTGACTGTTATTTCCTATCTCTCGTCTTTTATTATTCCGTGTGAAGATGCTAAATTCGTTGAATCTTTTTTTAAGATGTTAAATATATGTTGTTTATGTTTTTACTTCTACTACTACTGCTTCAACTTTAAATGTGATTTGACGTTTTTCATTCTAGATTTAACTTCAAAATATCTGATTTGTATTCATTTGAGTTGGCATTCTAATCCAACCTGACTTAGCTAAATTATAAGCCGGGTGAGAAAAATATGCACTAATAAGTGAACACTGGCTAAACATTGATCGTTTGAGAGTTTTCTGAAATTCAGACTGTAATTCAATCATCCACAACTTTCTCACCTATCATCCAATCTAAATGATTCAAGTTGTATTATAAAAAGCTATTCAAATGGTTATATACATTTTGATTTGAGATTATTCCAAATTCGAACTCGTATAGGATCAAAATCACGATTAAAGTCAAAATGGTACAAATAAATTGAAATCTCATTTAGCATTAATTGTTCTTTGTTTAATGTGTTTGGTACATTATATTAATCATATATCCCAACTTTATGTTAGGTTTCTTTTCATTATTAATATATTGAAAATCTACGATATAAACAATATTAAAACAAAATATCCATAATAGTAATCTGAAATGTAAATTAATCTTATATAACATGCATTATTCTACCAAAATTTACATTGTAAAGTGTAAAATCTAACTTAGGGATAACTAAGAAAAATAATTAAAATTAAAAAGACGGAGAAAAATAATATTTAGTTTGACCAGCTACTTCTATGTAAGATATTCATTACAAAAATATAAGTACTATATTAATCTCCTTATATAATATTTATCATGAATCCATGTCTTTGAAGTAATAAAATAAGGGGAAAATAGAGTTTTTATCCTTCAAGTTTGCATTGATTTCACATTAACAAATAACATATTTGATCCCTCGTGTTTCAAATATTCAGCATTTTTAGTTATTTCTGTCAATTTTTCGGTAAAACTAACGGAATCAAACGTGTTCCATCACTACTTTAATGAACAATAACGGTAAATTGACGAAAAATATCAATAATGTCAAATTATTGAAACATGAGGAACTAGATGTATTTTTTGGAACATGAGGGATCAAATATGAAATTGTTGCAAACGTAAAACTGTAAGTTTCCCAATAAACTAATATTTTATAGCAGCGTAAGAATGTACACACATTTAGAGAATTTATAATATAAATTTAATAGTTGTATTTTGTCTATGTCTTTATCATATATAAGATTCCATTGCATATATACTACATATCGTTGTTCTTGTAAATTTGGGTGATACATTTTTAGCTTGAATTGTATTATAACTCGGGTTTATTTTCGATTTTATACCCTTTTAACTTTGAAATACAAGTGTCATTCTTTAAATTTGCACCGATTTCACATTTGGACCTCTATGTACACAAAAAAACATTTAGTCCTTCATTTTTCAATACAATTTAACACCTTTGATAATTTCCCTCAATTTACCGTTAGGCTGTCAGTTAAGGCAGTGAAGCGCACAAACTTGATTCCGATAGTACTAACGCAAAATTGACGAAAATGGATGAAAGTGTTAATTTTTGAAACACGAGGGACCAAATGGATTTTATATGGACATTGGGGACCAAATGTAAAATCGGTGCAAACTTGAAGGATGCAAATTGTATATTACCCAATAAATAACTTACTCTTTGGCATTGATAAATATGTGGGAAAATAACAATTTCGATCTCTATAATATTGGTCCTTCAAGTTTTTCAGCCACGAAATTGGTCCTCAAATAATTGGAATTTTTTACACTTTCAGTATGCCGTTTGAAATATTGCTACTAAGTTGGATGGGAAAAGTCACATGCAGGGCATGAGACAATGAACTTCAACCATTTTTTTTACCTATATTGTTTATTTAGCCCCAATATAACTTTTTTGTTTACAATTTCGTTCAAGAAAAATAAAATATGAATAAATCAACTAAAAAAGTGAAATAACATAAATACCCTATGAGGATTTTTAGCAATAAGTACATTATATTTTATTGAAAATATTATTTATTTCTTTATCATATACTTTAAAACCTTTGAGTTTCTTCTCACTTTTAGTGATTAACTTAATAAGATGCCAATTCTCGCCCTTTAAAAACATTGAGCTTTCATTTTCCTTTTTTTTCCCTTCTCCAAGCTAAACGCATCTTAAAATTGTGCTCGACGCCATGAAAAATGCTTAATGACCTACCCAAAACTGAAAATCATGAGCAACGCCAAGTGAAATGAAAATATAAAAACAATAATGTAGTTGAAAAACAAAATTTTGCATTGTCAACCAAAAAGATAAGGAGGAGGAAAGAAAAATATGTGTGTATATATATACTAAAAGATCATCTATGTTCGTTAATATATTCCTGAATATATTCATTTATTGCTTTAAAGAGCATTTATTTTTTATTCATGGTACCTTTATGATCGTGTGGTTATGGATTCGTATTTTTCGTTGATGAGTAAAAAATGATGGAATTCAAAAGAAGTTTTTTATATGATACAATGGAATTTAAATAATGGAAATATGTTTTCATTAAAATGAAAAGCCCACTACTTGAATGCACAAGTGAATGGGTGATTTATGTGTCCCTTCATATGTTTTGTTATAACAAGTAGAATGATCCGAGAAGATTCATTATTATTATTTATTATTATTAGAAGATTCATTATTAAAGACTATTACTAAAATAACTTAATTGTCCTTGTAATTCCATATCTAAAACCTATTTTTTTAGGGTAATTTTGTCCATACAAAAAAGGAAGAAACCTCCTATATTTATTCATACTTTTATAAGTACTAGATCCGGCAACCCACTACTAAGTCTGTGAAGATTCGATCAAATCTAGCTACAAATAACCAACTCAGTGGTGATTCTAGACGTTTTGGTTGAAAACCGGGTTCCTAATTGACTAACTCGTCGGTTCTCAGGTTTTACCCGGTTGAACCGGATTTTGATCATTTAACCCCGGTTTTTTATTTTTCCGGTTTTAGTTGTCAGACCGGACCGCTTTATTGCCGGGTCACGGTTTAGTTTAGTTTTCATGTGGAATCTCTTGGTGGAAATATTAAACCTATCTTTTTGAATCTCTCCCATCCGTAGCTTGTGAATTACAGAGTTTGTGGCAGTGACTGTCATTTCCTATCTGTCGTCTTTTATTATTCCGTGTGAAGATGCTAAATTCGTTGAATCTTTAAATGACTTCAATCCATGGTGGCCTTTGAGATTCTTGTATATATTGATTTAATGTGTGGTGTTTTTCATAGAATATTAAATTTCAATTAAAGAATTATAAGAGAAAGCCCGTTTTGTTTGGTTATAAAAACAATGAACCCAATTCGTTATCATAATTAATGTATATTAATGAAATTACTTAATTGACCTTAAGTTTTGTACCTATAAGCGTTTGAAGGGCAATTTTGTACATACAAAAAATGGAAAAAATCTTATCACCATTCATCCTTTTATAAGTAGTAAATATAGATAGATAGATATAGATATAGATAGATTTGTTTTTTTATTTTATTGATGATGTAGTGATTTTAGGTTTTGGTGATTTTCTTGTAATCTTAGCTCCTACAATTGGTAATGAAGTTGAATATCAACTGCATTACTTAAATTGCAGCCAATGGCGATGGTTTTTCTCGATTAGATTATAACTTTCTCATCGGATCTGCAAAGCCAGATTATTTAATTTAAACTTGAGATACATTGTACGAACACATATAACACGAAGCACATATCGAAGACATAAAATGTTGTATATCTTTTACAACGAAGCACCTACACTTTGTTATTTGTATATGCCAACAGCACTAGGGGAGAGTGTTACAACAAGTAATACTGCGGTCCTCTGCAGTTCGAGAAATGGTCCTGTAAAAACAAAAAAAAAACAAAAAAAAAACAGAATTATTTATTCAGTAACCGAAATTCAATGTACAATATTGGCAAATTTCGGCCACTGGTCATGGCATATGTCAACTATGTAACAACATTGTAATTGGTAAAATGAGCATTCTTTTAAGCCCTCGTTTGGTTGCCAAGATAAGATTAAATAATCTAATGAAAATCCAATTATGTTTTGGATCCTTTGATGCCCAACAAAAAAACGCCCTCAAAGGTAAGATAAGGCAAGATAACCCATGATAACATATTATTTGCGGGTCGACCCGACAAGTTATTGATAATACCAAACATCAAACAAAGTCCAATTATTGTTAATAATGACTAATCTCCCCAAACAAACGAGGCAGTAGATAATCTGATATCAGTTTTAAGGTTTTAGAAGACCAATCCTAATTTCTGCAAAATTAACGGATTCGTTAAAATCACATATCTAACAAAAAACAAAAACCTACCAGCAGAAGAGCAGCATTTCGAAGTTTTTAACGTATCAGTGGCAATTTTTTGCATCAGATTGGTAAATTCAGACGGTTTACTTCAGATGACAGCCTGTCAACATCAGCTGAAGATCTATAATCATTTCATGTATCAGTGTCAACGAGCTAAAGAAAGATTAACAAACACAACTGGTCAAGCGTGAAGATTAATTAAAACAGGGAATATTTTTATTATTATATTATTGGGCAAATTACGGCCACTCCTGAGTTATGGTCAAATTACGAGACCCCCCTCATGTTTGGGTAATTATAGCCACCCATCAACAATGTATTATCTTCCGAAAATACCCCTCCAGAGGTAAATTTAGGGATGTTAAATCGGTAAAGCGGAACCGAAATTTCAGTACGCCAACATTTCATACCGTTTAACGAATTGAATATACGATTTGGTTCGGTAAATAACCAAATTACATAAATTTTATGTAAAAATATGTGAAACGAGCGGTGGCTGTAATTACCCAAACAAGGAGGATTTTTTCGCAAGTTGGTTATTCCTCAGGAGTGGCCGTAATTTGTCCTATATTATATAATTATTATAAACTAACCAGGCAAGTTGAAGTTGATCAGCCAACTCCCAAATGTTCGTTTTTCCTTTTCGTTCAATTGAAGCCATTTTAGTTGGCGTTGATGTTGACAAAACCTACTGCTTCGATTATTTTCTGAACCCAAATACGTAATAGAGAGTATATCAAGACTACAACGAACCATATCTATAACTAAAACTGGTAGTCTTGCTCCTATATCCATCCTCATACACGAGTGTAACTGCTCGACGACGGGGCCGAACGTACGCGACAAAGGGTGATACTTATCCCCGCAGTAAAAGTATACGCTTTGTTATTCACACTATAACCAAACTATAACCACACACCACTTCCACACGTCGTTCCTTCATCAACCACCTCATACCCGAGGCATCGCTCCCCGAACCCATAGAAGCGTACACATTCGACGCAAGTAAATAACCGGCAGAGCTCGACGGCTCCATTTCAAGAACCCGAGAAATTGCACCTACGCTCACTTCTCGATCTTCGTAGTTCCTACACGCACTCAAAACTGCACCCCATGCACTCGGGCCCGCCTTCATGCCGAAAGGAATACACTTAATCAATTCCAACGCATCGTTAACGTTTCCGGATCTAGCCAATAAATCCACAAGGCACGGGTGCTTCAACCCGTTCATTTCCATTTTCGAGAGCAATGCTAGAGCGACACGCGGGTGACCATTCAGACCATATGCAGCAATAATTGCGCTCCACCAGACGATGTTTTTCGTCGAAATTTGGTCGAATGCCCTTTCGGATGTTTCTACGGCTCCGCATTTCGAGTACATATCGAGTATTGCAGTGCCGACAACAACATCTGACGCCAATCCCATTCGGATAGCGATTGCGTGGGCCCATTTCGATCGACCAACTTCGGCAGATACCCCACAAGCCTCGAGGAGGTTTATAAGTGTAACGGTGTTTGGGTTTTCTAGTGAGAGAAACATTTCTTGATAAAGAGAAATTGCTTCATCGGGCATGCGACAATAAGTAAAACCCGATATCATCGTACTCCAGGTAACAATATCGGGTCTTTTTATTTGGCAGAACAGTTTCCAAGAAACGTCGATCTCGTTGCATTTCGTGTATGCGCCAATCAACGAATTAACAGCCAATCGTTCAATTCGAAACCTTTCCGCATTACTCTAGAATGTATCAACGTGCATTGACGGAGATCTCCCAAGAATTTGCACAACGAGAGTAGATTAACTAGAGTCACCTCGTCAGAATCGAGTCCCGACCTTTTCATCCAACCAAACAACGTTAATGCTTCTGCATGCTTCTCGTTATGAACAAATCCAGACCGCATAGAATTCCATGATACTATGTTCTTACAAGGCATCTCCGTGAATGACAGAACGGCAGAATCGACGTCCCTGCATTTGCAGTAGAAATCAACCAGAGTGTTCCCTATAAACAAATCGTAATTTAAACCTCTCGAGATTATAAATACATGGATTAATTTCCCCATTTTAATGTCAGCTAAATTAGTGCAGCCTTTGAGTACACTAACCATGGTTTGCCCATCCGCTTCAACCCCAAACTCCGATACCATTCTAAAGCACATATAGCATCATCACTACGCACGTAACCTCTTATCATCACACTCCATGAAATTACATCGCTCTCGGGAATAAACAAATCGAACCGTTACACAGAAGCACCTTCATTGAAATTCGCATCAAGAATTATATTCCAAGAAACTGAATCTTCTATTTCCATGCAGTTAAGAACATCCCGTGTAGAGCCCAATGCTCCCAATTTTGCATAGAAGTCCATTACTGAATTTCAAACCGAAGTGAACGATTCGAATCCCTGCTTGATCACGACGAGTGAACGGACTTTCCGAATCTAAACGACAGAGCTAAACAAGCTTTAAGAACATGAGGAAAATTGTATGATCTACAAGTTTAATATATGATTGTTTTATCTCTCTGTAGTGGGAAAGGACCTCCTTCCATCTGCCTCTTGACGACGACACCTTTAATTTACGACAAAAATTGCTGAGGTTGGCACCTGATGAAACGACCAGAAAATGCATACCATGAAACAGATGAAGAATCTTGTTGGGCAAACATCACTTCTAACTATAGATTTTCCTTCTGTAGATAAGTCAATTCTGTGCTTGCCTTCTTATAGTATGACATTTTTAATTGCAGAATCAAATGAACCTGCATGAAAACCAAACATATGCAATAAAGCCATTGAAATTGTGCTAAACTCAAAAGCACTATCGGAAAAAAACCAAAAATATGCAATTTGAGCGGTTCGAAGTGACATAACTACAAACACTTGGTGTGCAAAGTAAAAAACACTGAACAAGAAAATAATAATGAAACAGACTTTGAGATATAAAACAAAAAAAAAATGATATGAGAAAACCGGGATGGAAGTATAACAATCAGCGATACAGACTACCTTAGAAATTTATGAAAACAGAAAGGAAAGAAAAATCTTGTTTTTTTTTCTTTTATTTCTATGCCGCGCGTGTTTGCTATTGCATTTATTTTTCTTTATAAATACCTTCTTGGTTTGTATGTGTAATGTGTTTGCTCTTTTTACACTCGAATTACTTGTTCTATGTAGGTGTGAGTTGAGAAATCGGAAGTTTGGAAGAAAAAAGGGTAAAAAAGGGATAAAAAACGAGTAAGAATGGAAAAATCGCCGAAGTTGACAACAAAGAGCTTCGGACGGACATCCCATATATAAACTGTAAAACCAGACGACCGAGCAGATTAAGAAGTGGAGAAGAAAGCACTCATTTTGAGACGACCGTCTCAATAATGCCATGAAAGTTGAGACGACCGTCCGAGCCAATCAAGAGGAGAATCGAGCCACGCATTCTTAGATGGTCGTCCGAGAATTTACACTGCAATTCGGAAGACCGTCTGGGGCATGGATCTAAAATGAAGTTTGAACTGTACAAGGAATCTCTAGCCTTTTTACCAAGTATTGGCCGTTATATTAGTACATCATTGTGCAGAAAAATGGGGATCTCATAAGTGTTCGTTTTGCAAACTTTTTACTTATCTAATCCTTGAGTTTTTGTCTTCTTTAGTACGAGTTTTTGGCTTTATTTGTATATATTTGTTTTTTTTTTCATTTAAGTTCTGGATAAAAAAAAAAAAAAATATTTTTACCGATTCGAGACGATTGGAAAGCAAAACTGATCTTCAAGCCAAAAAGTGGTAAAGAAGGACCCAGATCGTGATCCACTTTTGCATGATCGTGATATGGGGTTTCATTGACCTAGATCGCCATCCACTTTTGTCTGATCGTGATCTGGGGTCTCATTACAGAGAGAGCACCAAATCTTCACGGACCGAGATAACGATCCACTTTTGCATGATCGGGATCCGGGGTCTCATTACAGAGAGTGACCCAAATTTTCACGGACCCAGATCGCGATCCGAGAAGTCTGTGTCACGATCTGGCAAGGCGGTGCATAGTTCCCGAGGGGAATCATATCACGATTAAAGAAGTCTGTATCGCAATTTTGGCACGAAATTCGAGGCCAACTATTTATTTGCAAAGCTTCCTCAAGAATCTTTGCATTCTCCTATAAATAAAAGAGCCGATTCATTTGCAATTTCTTTATTTTTTTCTTCGGTTTTTGACAGTTCTTCGCAGAATGTTTTGACAGGGGTTATTCTTAAGCAATTTCTTTACGAATAGTTTATGATTTCATGTCTTTTTTCTTTTGATATGTAAAGGTTTGATATATTTTATAATTTATTTTGAGTATTTTATATAGTGAGTTTCAATGGAACAGTAGAATAGGGTTAATTGGGGAAGAAGAAATAGAATAGAAAGAGTAAAGAAGAAGAAAGAGATGAGGAAATTCAGATATAAGTGGCTAGCTGCCTTCATTAATAATATTCCAGCTATTTATAGAAACCTACCAAATCTGACCTAAAAGGATATTTCTTTTTGCCAAATAAAAAGCTAACATCTGTCCTTATTCTTTTTGCAGGTATTTAAATCCAATTTGTTGCCAGCACATTTGTTGGAGTCTTCAGCAGTCCATTCCGTGTTGGGCCTTGGCTTGAGCACAATACTGCTGCCGAGACCTGTTTGGGCTTAACTTGATACGGCCCATCCGAGATTTCCATCATTTGCACCTTAGCAGCCAAAACGCCGTCGTCTTCAATTCTTCTCTTGAAAGCCCTAATTTTACGATTATCCCTCTTCTTCTTCGATCCCCAATTCAGTTTGTCTGGGTACATGACATTACCCCCGGGATTACCAAATCCTTGTCCCCAAGGATCAAAAGAAGGGAACTTTGCCATCAATTCGTCAAAATCCTCCCACGTAGCGTGCGTAGGGTCAGAGCCAGACCATTGGAAGAGGACTTGGGTGCGAGGCAGTTGATTAATCCTCGTGGTACGGTGGTCTAAGAGCTTGGTCGGAAAAACTACAAAGACTCCATTGTCAGTGGAGAAGGGAAGTGCGGGGCTGGGTATGTGCTTGGAGCTGAGCTTCTTCTTCAGCAGGGAAACATGGAAGACATCATGGACCTTGGAGTTCGGTGGAAGGAGTAACCGGTAGGCTGTGGGTCCCATGCGTTCAACAATGGGGTAAGGCCCGAAGTAACGGTTCGAAAGTTTCATATTCCGGCGAAGGGCGACTGAATTCTGGCGAAACGGCTGTAATTTGAGGTAGACTTCATCCCCAACCTTAAATTTTCGTTCAGTCCTTCGGTTATCTGCATAGTGTTTCATACGAGTCTGAGCTAGTAACAAATTATCACGAATGAGGTCTAATGCAAGAGCTTTATCGCGAATAAAATCCCCCACAGTTGTATTGGTAGTGTCTAGATAAGAACCCATAGAAAAATAATGTGGCTTGTAACCATATAATGCCTGAAATGGGGACATTTTCAGACTAGTGTGATGATTAGTATTATACCAGAATTCAGCAAGAGTGAGCCGCTTCATCCATTGGTGAGGGTGCTGACTGATAAAACACCTTAAGTACCCCTCCAAACACTGATTAACACGCTAAGTTTGGCCATCACTCTGAGGGTGGTAAGCAGTAGACATAGATAATTTAATACCAAGAAGTTTAAATAATTCAGTCCAAAACTGACTGGTAAAAATTCTATCTCTGTGTGTAACAATATTAACTGGCTGCCCATGTAACTTGACAATGTGGTCTAGGAATAGTTTGGCAACACTTGGGGCAGAATATATAGGGGTGAGATAGGGGTAGGAAATGTGGATACTTGGTGAGTCTGTCTACTACCACTTGTATGACATTCTTCGCTTCTGACTAAGGTAACCTTTCAATAAAATCCATGGAAATATGGGATCAAGCCTCTGTAGGTATCTCTAGAGGTTCCAATAGACCTGGATAATAGTTGGTCTCATGTTTGGCTTTCTTACACACATCACAACTTTGAACAAAGTTCAATACATCTGCCTTCGTCTTAGGCCAGTAGAAGAGTGATTTGGCTCTGTGGTAAGTGCCATGAATGCCTGAATGACCACCAATAGCAGTGTCATGAAGGCTCTGTAGTCACTTTTCTCTCAATACAGATCCTTCCTTTATACCTCAAAATGCCCTGCACCACTAAGTAATCAGGGAAATAACAGGGCTCTAACACCTTGGCAGCTAATGTTTTCTTTATAGCATGGTCTTGCTCATAGCTGTCAAGAACCTCTAGCATCCATTTAGGTTGAACAGTAGTAAGAGAATAACATTTCCCATTGGAACATTCCTTCCTTGACAGAGCATCAGCCACCCTATTATCTGCTCCTTTTTTATATTCAACTGTATAGTCTTGCCCAATCAGTTTAGAGATCCATCTCTGTTGAAGGGAAGAGGTAAACTTCTGGTCCATAATATATTTGATGCTCTGCTGATCAGTTCTAATAGTGAAATGATGGCCCTGTAGGTAGTGCTTTCACTTTTGAATAGCCAAATGAACTGCCATGAACTCCCTCTCATAAATAGATAATGCCTAATTTTTTAAACTGAGTGCTTTATTGATGAAAGCTATAGGTCTGGAGCCTTGCATTAGTACTGCTCCAAGGCCTGTAGAACTAGCATCTGTTTCAACAAAAAAGGGTTTAGAAAAATCACGTAAGGCAAGCACTGGTGATGTAACCATGGCTTCCTTGAGTTGCGTAAAAGCACCCTCTGCCTCCTTAGTCCAATGGAAACCTCCCTTCTTCAACATCTTTGTGAAGGGTTTGCTAATAGCTCCATAGCCTTGAACAAACTTCCTGTAATAACCAGTAAGCCCTAGAAATCCTCTAAGCCCCTTCACTGTTGTAGATTTTGGCCAATCCAACATTCCCTTGATCTTTTCAGGATCAGTAGCTACTCCTTGCTCATTGATAATATGGCCCAAGTATTCAATAGAGGGTTGGGCAAAGCAACATTTAGACTATTTAGCATATAACCTCATAATTTGCTAGAGTAGTCTCCAAATGATATAGGTGGTCTTCTAAACTCTTGCTGTAGATCAAAATATCATCAAAAAACACCAATATAAATTTCCTCAGATGAGAGGAAATACCTGATTCATGAGGGATTGAAATGTTGCAGGTGCATTAGAAAGCCCAAAAGGCATAACCATAAATTCAAAATGAACATGATGTGTTTTAAAAGCTGTTTTATACACATATTCATCTTTCATTATGATCTGAAAATATCCTGACCTTAAATCCATCTTTGTAAATCACATTGCCCCATGCAGCTCATCTAATAACTCATCTATGGCTGGGATAGGGTAGTCATGTTTCACAGTCATAGTGTTTGGATATCTGTAATTCACACACATTCTCCAACTGGAGTCTTTCTTTCTGACCAATAGCACAGGTGAGGCAAATGGACTCTGGCTATGTCTGATAACTCCATTCTCCAGAAGTTCCTTAACAATTTGTTCAATCTCATTCTTATAGGCATGTGAATACCTATAAGGGTAAAGTTGTTTAGGAATGGCATCCTTCCTGAGAATTATGTGGTGTTCAACCCCTCTGATTGGTGGTAAACCTCTAGGTTCTTCAAATATATCCTGATATCTCTCCAATAGTTATTTTAACCACAGATGGGACTGCCTTCTGTGAACCATTGTCCATAATATAATATATTTGACCCTCAGCACTATCTTTGTTATGTTGCATCATTTTATAAAATGACTCACTAGAAACCAACTTCCAATCCACTTCTTCCTTGATATTAGTGATTATTACTCTTTGAGCACCACACTTCACCTCAATGCACCTCTTTTCATAATCAAAGACCAGTGGACTACTCTTCAAAAGCCAATCACACCCCAGAATAATATGATAGCCCTCCATATCTATTATTCTTAGTGGAAAATTAAAAGTATGACCCTGCATTTGCCAAGAAAACTCCCTAACTATTCTGGTACTCAGGAGTTTAGCCCCATTTGCAACTGTAATAGTCATATTGGGAGCCATTTCTACTTTGTAGTTAAGCTCTGCAGCTAATTCCCAAGATATAAAGTTGTTTGTACTACCAGTGTCTATAAATATATTGAGCTGAACATCCCCCAAGTTACCATAAACATTTATGGTATTTACTCCAGTATTGCCCAATAAAGCATTGAGGGAAACTTGTACCTCACCAACTGGTACATCTCCCTCCAACTGTTCTCCCTCTGATAGAGTTTGGTATAGGGGTGTGAACGAGCCGAGCTCACCTCTTTTGGCTGGCTCCAGCTCGAGCTCGAGCCCATTGCTTTTTTTTTTTTTAAATATATTTTTAATTATTATTTTATTATTAAAAATTATTTAAAAAAATAAAAAATAAAAAACTAAATTGTAATTATATATATTTTTAATATTTGTATTTATTTCTATAATATTTTATATTATTATACATTATTTAAATAAAAATAACATATAAAAAATATAAAAAATATAAAATAATAATAAATCCGGCTCGCGAGCTCATGAACAACTGAAAACTAGCTCGAGCTCGAGCTCGAAAATCTCGAGTCCGAGTTCGAGCTTTTTACGAGCCAGCTCGTCGATCTCACGAGTCGGCTCGGCTCGTTTACACCCCTAGTTTGGTAGTACTCATTCTCCTCTTCCCCTGTCATCAGCATGTAGATGTGACTATGTCTGCACTTGTGGTTAGATGTATAGGTTTCATCACAGTTGTAACATAGCCCCTTTTCCCTTCTGGCTCTCATTTCAGCTATGGTAAGGTTTTTCCTCTCTGGAAGCAGAGGAGGTGGTGTATATGTTGGTGGGTTGTTAGGCTGGATGGGTGGTGGATTAGGATTGTGCCATATCCTCTTCTGATGTGTGAATGGGGTGGTGGTTAGTTTATAGGGTGGTTTATTTTTCTTGGTAATTGACTCAATGGTATGTGCCTGTTTCTTGGCCATTTCCATGACATGGTGCAGTCCTTTGATATCAAAAAGAGAAAAGAAACCTTTGACTTCCTTAGGCAATCCTTTCATAAAACAGTGCTCAAAGTACTTCTCATCATAGGTTCTAGTGTTAAATAATAGTAAATAACACCTCATCTCCTCAAACTTCTCAATATACTCCTCAACAGATTCTGTTACCTTTAAGGAATGTATATCATCGAATACATTCCCTTCCTGTAACTCTTCAAATCTGTTGGTCTCTAACCCCACAAAATCCTCCCAATACACATCCCTCTGATTCAAATGACTAAACCATGAGGCTGCCTTGCCCTCAAGGTGAATGGAAGCTATGGCAACTCTCTGTTTGTTGGGTATATTTGGAATGATTTGAAAATAGCTATCACACCTTAACATCCATGATCTAGGGTTGGATCCATCAAACCGTGGGAATTCAACTATAGGGCTAGGGTTGAACCCCACAACAAACTGCTTGTAACACCCCACCTTTCCAAAACCCGAAAACCCTAAAACCCGAGAATAATATTCCTAACTCGAGAATCTTTAGGAAATATTGTTACGTGATATTTATTATGTGATTTACGTGAACCTAATTACGTGACTTACGTGAATAATTACATGCGTTATTATGTGGTGATTTCAGGGTATTTATTTTGTAAAATTCGTGAGTAGATCTATATATGTGAATTATGTGATTTAATATCATTTTCGTAAATTGAAATTCTAAGAATTTCGTGAATTACGTGACTTATGTGAATTATATTGTGATCGTATATGTATATGCGTACATACGTACACATACTTACATGCATATGTATATACATTTTCATACGTGCATATACATACATATATACTAATACTTGCATTCTATATGTGAGTATATTTACATATATATGGTATATATATATATATATATATATATATATATATATATATATATATATATATATATATATATATATATATATATACATATATGTGCGTGTGTGTGTGTCCGGATTGTGTGTGTGTTGTTATGCAAGTTGGATTTATTTTAAATAAATAAATTAGTACTAATTATGCATGTCTTTCCACTTGGCAATTTACCATCATTTCCTCTAATTTTACACTCAAGAGGAGATTAGTAAGATGAAGAGACACTCTTCATCTTTTTCCTTCCAACACCTAGCCATATACTTTTCTCCTCCTCCTCTCTCCACCGAAGCCATCACCACCATCATCGGCCTTCTTCTTCTTCC
Organism: Erythranthe guttata; assembly: GCF_000504015.1. The sequence continues at coordinate 85,007 of NW_012193065.1, forward strand.
ACCTCACCTCCCATTTTCAAGAAAATCCCAAAAATAGAAATGAAGGTCCCTATTTAACCCTTGCTATAGACTACTCCAAAAACAATATTAAAATTACTTGCCTCCTTACGGGAGAAAATAACTCATCCCTCCTTGAAGCTCACACCATTTCATTCACAATCAAAGTAGCTTGGTTAGAATTTGGTGCTGGAATCCTCTCTTCCTTCGGTTGTTTTCTTCTCTTCGATTTTTTAAGGTAAGAAATTCCGATTTCTTGCTGCAATTAAATGGCATCAGTAGTATTAAAATGTGTTTTCAAAACTGTTTTCCAGCATTTATTGAACAAAAATTTCGGATTTAAAGAAGTTTTGCAAGAAAAAGTGATTTTTGATCTTCTAGTGGTCTTGCATGTATGGATCTAGAGATTTTGGGGTGAAATATGTAATTTTCAAAATTTCTGCATAAAGTAACTTTTTAACTTTGTTTTCTGCATTTTTCAAAGTAAAATCTCAGATTGTTAGGGGTTTTCATGAAAAAGTGGATTTTGAACTTCTAGTGTGGTTGCATGTGTAAATCTTGAAACTTTGGGGTCAAAACTGCAATTTCCGAAAAATTCTCATTTCTTAAGTTTGAATCTGTTTTCCTGCAAGTATTAAATAGGAAAAAGTTTTATTTACAAAGTTTTCAAAATAATTAGAGTTATATTACAGTTTTGGATTTTTTAAATTAAAAAAGGGGTTTTTCTAGTTTTTAATTTCAAGAAAATTTGAAACTTTGTGAAAACTTGAATTAAATTCAGGAAACTGAAACTTGGATCAGTTAGGAGTTCTAGAGTTTAATTTGGGAATTTTAGGAATTGGTTTGCTATTATTTCGAAATTAGAACATTTTGCATGTCATGTACTATGTGTTGTGCTTTAATTTCCATATTTGTGAGTTTATAATCATGAATGATGAAACTTAAGATTTTGCACCTTGAATTACTGCATGGATGTGGATTAACTGCTGTTGGACTTTATTTGGAATGAATTATTGCCTAGAAGTGGTAATAAGTTCATTAATGAAAGGTGAAAAAGGGATGCTTACTTTACAAGTGTGGTTTAATATTTAATGGTGATGATTAATGTGTGACTACATGTGTGTGTGCTGAATATGTGTGAGTGTGTGTGCTGAATGTGCATGTAGTGTGTGCCGTGTGTGGTTGTGTGTTTATATGTGTGAATTTGGGGAATTTTGCCCAAAGGTGTAAATATGTGGTAAATTGTGATATTTGTGTGATTTTGTGGCACTTGATTGATATTTGTGATGTTATGTGTGGGTCATAAGCATGATTTTGAAAAGATGCATTTCATGGTTTTGAAAAGATTCATAGATAGTCGTACAAACTTCACGGGTTTAGAGACTACTCGGGACGCGAAGCTCGGACCGTCCGGTAAAGTATGTGAATTATTTCTTTATGTATTTTATTTACTTTACTTATTACTTATGAATTAATATAGAAATAATGGCGAGACGTATAACCTGAGGGAACCCGAGCACTTCCACCAATGAACCACGAGACCACAATCAAACTATCAATAATCTCTCAAACTTAATCCGTGAACAAGCCCAAAACCACCAACGCCAAATCGAACAACTCCTCCAACGTAACCAAACCCCGCCTCAAAATAACGCGCCTCAAGCTATATACGAACGATTCCTTCGAATGAACCCATCCGAATTCCATGGTGGAACCGATCCCACCATAGCCGAAGAGTGGATCATATCTCTCGAAGTCATATACGACTACATGCAAATGACCGACCGCGACCGCGTGCACTGTGCCATATTCCTACTCCGAAACGAAGCTCGTCACTGGTGGGAAGGAATCAAGGAAGGAACGAACCTCGAGACTCTGCCATGGACCGATTTCAAAGTCCAATTCTTCGAAAAATATTTCTCGAAAGACGTGCGAGCCCACAAACTCAAAGAATTCCTCGAACTCCGCCAAGGCGACTTACCAATGATCGAATACATCCGCCGTTTTGAACGTGGCTGCCTCTACGCCCCATTCATCGCTCGAGACGCCGAAGAAAAGAAGAACCATTTCATTCGTGGCCTAAAACCCGAAATCCGTAGAGACTTTCTTATGTCCGACGCCTCGACTTTCCGCCAACTCGTAGACAAAGCACTCATGGCTGCCCAAGACGAGGGGGAAATTCAAAACCAACACTGAGCGACACCAAATATCCAACGCCCGGCGAAAAAGAACAACTTTGGCAACCGTCCATTCCGAGGAAAAGGAACGCAGCCCATTCGCCAATCAACCGGGCCACCGCCACCGCCGCCACGACCAACCTGCCCAAAATGTGGAAAGAGTCACCTCAGAGAATGCATCCAAGGCACGAGGAATTGTTTCCGATGCCATCAGCCCGGACACATGGTAAAAGATTGCCCGAAACCTCCACCGAACATCCCCGGTCGAGTGTTCGCCATGACTCAAGAACAGATCGAGCAAGACAGGTCTATGATAGCTGGTACCATATTTATCCTCGAAGAACCCATATATGCTCTAATCGATTCCGGCTCTACTCATTCCTTTATATCCAAAGACATAATTGCGCACTTAAACTTCGAACCAAATCGACTAAATTACGAATACCGAATTCTCATCCCCTCTGGCAAAGAAATGTGCTCCAATTTAGTCATAATCAATTGTCCAATCCGAGTTCACACTCAACCCATGAATTTCGATTTAATCATCCTACCAATCCAAAACTTCAAAGTTATACTAGGCATGGATTGGTTAACCAAATTCAAAGCCCAAATCGATTGTGCCTAAAAAACGGTCATTTTTCCCCTTCCGAACGGCAAAACCCTAAAATTCCGAAGCCAACCCAAAACCTCAATCCCAATCATATCCGCAATCAAAGCAGTCAAACTCATTCACAAAGGCCATTCCGGCTACTTGGTGGATATTGTGAAATCCGAGTCCGATCCCAAAACCCAAATATCCGACATTCGAGCTGTCCAAGAATTTCCCGACGTATTTCCCGATGACATCCCCGGACTTTCGCCTGATCGAGAAATCGAATTCGAAATCAATCTCATTCCCGGAGCTACGCCAATTTCCAAAGCCCCGTACCGTATGGACCCGATGGATTTGAAGGAGCTGAAAGACCAAGTTCAAGAATTGCTCGACAAGGGTTATGTTCGACCCAGCCATTTCCCGTGGGGCGCACCGGTTCTCTTTGTTAAAAAGAAAGACGGAACCCTTCGCCTTTGCATCGATTACCGTGAGCTAAACAAAATCACAATCAAGAATAAATACCCTCTTCCTCGAATCGATGATCTGTTCGACCAACTCCAAGGCTCATCGGTCTTCTCTAAAATTGATCTCCGATCCGGTTACCACCAACTCAAAATCAAGGAGTCTGATATCCCCAAAACAGCTTTCAGAACCCGATATGGTCATTATGAATTTGACGTCATGCCCTTCGGTCTAACCAACGCCCCCGCAACTTTCATGGACCTGATGAACCGAGTCTTGTATCAATACTTGCACCAGTTTGTTATTGTCTTCATCGACAACATTCTCATCTACTCCAAAACCCAAGAAGAGCATATGTCTCACCTTCGCACCGTACACCAAACTCTCCGATCGCACCAACTATACGCCAAGTTCAGCAAATGTGAGTTCTGGCTTTCGAGTATGGCTTTCCTTGGTCACATTGTTTCAGAACAAGGAATCTCTGTCGATCCTAACAAGATAGAAGCCGTGTCAAATTGGTCAATTCCGAAGAATGCAAAGGAAATCCGAAGTTTCCTTGGACTGGCTGGCTACTACCGCAAATTTGTGAAAGATTTCTCAAATCTTGCCTCTCCACTCACCCGATTAACTCGAAAAGACGTCAAGTACCACTGGACACCCGAATGCGACGCCAGTTTCACCGAATTAAAGGCTCGCCTCACCTCGGCACCAATTCTCGCACTACCAGAGAAAGTCGGAGAATTCATAGTCTACAACGACGCCTCGAAATTAGGTCTGGGCGCCGTACTCATGCATAATGGAAAAGTCATTGCCTACGCCTCACGTCAACTCAAAAAGTACGAACACAACTATCCAACGCACGATCTCGAATTAGCCGCCGTCGTTTTCGCACTCAAGATCTGGCGACACTATCTCTATGGCGAAAAGTGTACCATCTACACCGATCACAAGAGTCTGAAATAATTTTTCACTCAGAAAGACTTGAACATGAGGCAACGAAGATGGCTCGAACTAGTCAAAGATTACGACTGCGAGATACTCTACCACCCTGGCAAAGCAAATGTGGTCGCCGACGCACTTAGCCGCAAATCGATCAACGCCCTTATAGTCCAACCCAACTTGGGAGAATCGATCAAATCATCCCAACAAAACGATCCGCAAATTCTCAAAATTCGCGACAACCTCGAATCCAATCCCAACTTCCGAATTTCCGAAGGAGGTCTCGTCCGATTCCAAAATCGCATTTACGTCCCCGATGATCCAAATGTTCGCTGACTAATCTTAACCAAAGCTCACCAAACCACGTACACTTGCCATCTCGGAGAAACAAAGATGTACCAAGATCTCAAAAAGTTGTACTGGTGGCCTGGAATGAAGAAAGACGTGGCCCGATTCGTCGCTGAATGCCTAGTGTGCCAACAAGTCAAAGCGGAACATCAAAGGCCCGGAGGTCTACTTTAATCAAACCTAATTCCGGAATGGAAATGAGAAGCTATCACAATGGACTTCGTGCAAGGATTTCCGAAGACCCAAAGGGGATTCGACGCCATTTGGGTGATCGTTGACCGACTGACCAAAACGGCTCACTTTCTTCCGATCCGAATGACCTTCAATTTAGAGAAGTTGACCGAACTATACGTCCGAGAAATAGTCCGACTCCACGGCGTCCCCGTCTCCATTATCTCCGACCGAGACCCTCGATTTACGTCCAAATTCTGGAAAAGACTGCACGAAACCCTCGGAACGCGATTAAACTTTAGCACCGCCTATCACCCCCAAACCGATGGCCAATCCGAACGAACGATCAAAACTCCAGAAGATCTTCTCCGTGCTTGCATTGTCGACTTTGGAGGAAATTGGGAATCTCGCCTCCCACTAATCGAATTTGCGTATAACAATAGCTTTCACTCGTCAATCGGAATGGCACCTTACGAAGCTCTTTACTCCCGCAAGTGTAGGTCCCCACTCCATTGGGACGAGATTGGCGAAAGAAAATTCCTTGGCCCCGACCTAGTCCAACAAACCGTCGAAATAATCAAAAACATTCGAGAGAAAATGCGAATCGCCCAAGATCGGCAACAAAGCTATGCCAACACTCGAAGGAGAGATCTCAAATTCGAAGTCAGAGACTCCGTATTTTTAAAAGTGGCGCCTTTCAAAGGAATTATGCGATTTGGGAAAAAAGGGAAAATTAGCACCGCAATTTATTGGCCCATTCGACATTCTCGACAAAGTTGGTACTCGCGCCTACCGACTAGCCTTACCACCCAATTTGTCCAACTTTCACAATGTCTTTCACGTCTCAATGCTTCGAAAATACATTCGCAGTCCAGACCACGTATTGAAAACCCAACCAATCGAACTAAACCCTAACCTTTCCTACGAAGAGAAACCTTCCCAAATACTTGATTCCAAGACCAAAACCCTTCGAAACCGAGACCTACAATTCGTGAAAATCCTTTGGCAAAACCATACACCCGAAGAAGCCACGTAGGAACGAGAAGAAGAAATGCGCGAAAATTACCCCGAGTTGTTCAGGTAACAATTTTGGGGACAAAATTTCTTTAAGGGGGGGAGATTGTAACACCCCACCTTTCCAAAACCCGAAAACCCTAAAACCCGAGAATAATATTCCTAACTCGAGAATCTTTAGGTAATATTGTTACGTGATATTTATTATGTGATTTACGTGAACCTAATTACGTGACTTACGTGAATAATTACATGCGTTATTATGTGGTGATTTCATGGTATATATTTTGTGAAATTCGTGAGTAGATCAGTTAGGAAGTCTAGAGTTTAATTTGGGAATTTTTGGAATTGGTTTGCTATTATTTCGAAATTAGAACATTTTGCATGTCATGTATTATGTGTTGTGCTTTAATTTCCATATTTGTGAGTTTATAATCATGAATGATGAAACTTAAGATTTTGCACCTTGAATTACTGCATGGATGTGGATTAATTGCTGTTGGAATTTAGTTGGAATGAATTATTGCCTAGAAGTGGTAATAAGTTCATTAATGGAAGGTGAAAAAGGGGTGCTTACTTTACAAGCATGGTTTGATATTAAATGGTGATGTTTAATGTGTGACTACATGTGTGTGTGCTGAATATGTGTGAGTGTGTGTGCTGAATGTGCATGTAGTGTGTGCCGTGTGTGGTTGTGTGTTTATATGTGTGAATTTGGGAAATTTTGCCCAATGGTATAAATATGTGGTAAATTGTGATATTTGTGTGATTTTGTGGCACTTGATTGATATTTGTGATGTTATGTGTCGGTCATAAGCATGATTTTGAAAAGATGCTTTTCACGGTTTTTAAATTGAAAGATTAATGGAATATCGGGTAATAAACAACTCGGATATAGAGGGCCGGTATCCAACTAGGATGATGTGTTGTGGTTTGATTCCACTTAGTGAAACGGGCTCGTAACAGGTTTATTATCCAGGTACATAAATTAATCTTTCACAGATCCGATAATACGAAAAATGTGTTTTGCATGATTTTCATAAAAAGGGCATTTTAGTCATTTTGCATAAGTACATGATTATGTGTGAATGACGTGTTTCCGTGAATTATGTGGTTGTACCGTTGGCTTGTGTTGGTTGAACGTGAGTAAGAATGGGTATATAATATTATATAGTATGTATAACATATTTTCAACGTTCGATATTTCATCGAATTTCTTACTGAGCTTTATAGCTCATATAGATGTCTTTTAATTGCAGGTAATAGTGCTAGTAACCCTCAACCGGGATGGATCGAGTAGCGGATCGAGGTCTTGTCCGGATTTTGGGAAGTTGTACGAGGACCTATGAACGATGCTAAAGTCTTTTGGTTATTTTCTTTGGTGATGTAATATTAAACCTAATTATTTCCTTTTCGTACCATTTTAAACTCGTTACCGATATGAATCGTACTTAGCCCCTATTATAATATAGTAAGTTTCGTAATTTTGCTATTTTAATGCCTCCATTGGTGATTTCCGAATTATTCACCAAAATAACCTTTCCGAACTCTGATTGCTTCTCGAACCGAAAACCGATAGTGATACTGTAGCACTCGAACGAAATACCTCCTCTCGAAACTTGTTTCCAACGAAACCTTTATTCGGCTAAAGTCATCTAAGAAAGTTTTCAAAAAATGCAAAGTTTTAATATTTGCATTTTGATCTCATTTTCAAAGTTTTAAAAATTACAAAATGATCCTTTGCTTCCGCTAGTTTAATGAATAATCCGATAAACCGGTTCGATTTATCGCCCGTCTAGAAGGGGGGTGCTACACTGCTCATCCTTATCATGCTGTTTAAATCCCCTTAATTCAGTTGCTGGTCTAGTATAGTGTTCAGGGGTAGCCATAGGAATTGTAGAGTTACCAGAAGCTGATGATGAGGGGCCTCCCCCCATGAGTGGTTTGTCTCTGTGGTAGAACTCCATTTTTTCAGCAATTTTGGTCATCTGTAACTGCAATAACTCCACTGCCTTCTGCATTTGTGTCTGCCCTTCTGTTACAGATTGTGAGACCATGTTGAGCTGGTTTTGGAGCAAAATCTCCACTGCTTGTCTCCTATCCACCTCTTATTGGATCTTCTGATCTACCAATTTTTTATGTGTTTCCAGCATCTCTTTAGATCTAGTAGCTTCAGCCATGTTTGTAATTTTCTCCAGGAAAAAGAGCCTTGCTCTGGATACCAAATGTAAAGGTTTGATTTATTTTATAATTTATTTTGAGTATTTTATATAGTGACATTCAATGGAACAGTAGAATAGGGTTAATTGGGGAAGAAGAAATAGAGTAGAAAGAGTAAAGAAGAAGAAAGAGGTGATGAAATTCAGATAAAAGTGGCTAACTGCCTTCATTAATAATATTCCATCTATTTATAGAAACCTGCCAAATCTGACCTAAAAAGATATTCCTTTTTACCAAATAAAAAGCTAACATCTGTCCTTGTTCTTTTTGCAGGTATTTAAATCCAATTTGTTGCTAGCACATTTGTTGGAGTCTTCAGCAATTCATTCCGTGTTGGGCCTTGGCTTGAGCCCAATACTGCAGCCGAGATCTGTTTGGGCTTAACTTGATACGGCCCATCCGATATTTCCATCTTTTGCACCTTAGCAGCCAAAACGCCGCCGTCTTCAATTCTTCTCTTGAAAGCCCTAATTTTACAATTATCCCTCTTCTTCTTTGATCCCCAATTCAGTTTGTCTGGGTACATGACATGATACTATGTCTGTAATGAACTAAATACATTTTCTTCTAGAGAAATGAAACATTTTCTTGAGAAGTTGGTGAAACTTGATGTCATCCTCCCATCCGAACTATTGTTGGATTTGATCCTTATGTCCGTTCCTAGTTCTTATGAATCGTCCATAGTGAAATTTAACAGGAACAAGCTCGATCATCTCTTGAATGAGTTGATGAACATGTTGGTCAGCTACAAGTCCAACATCAAGATGGAGAAATCAATTCTCTTTGTTGCTCCTTCTGGAAATAAGAGTTCTTTCTAGAAGAAAATGAAGGAAACATGTTCATGTCCCAGTAAGAAGATGAAGAGGGGCGAGACTACTTGAGTGTTCAATGACAAGGTCAACAAACAACTTGATGAAGATCGCCATCATTGTGAGAAGAAAGGTCATTGGCGCCGCAACTCCAAGGTGTACCTAGATCAGAAACGTTCTGAGAATGGTGCGATTATGAAACTTATTCACGGAATGGATTTTGCAAATAAGTAATGGCTATGTTGGAGATACGAATGATTTGTATAAAAGATCTTGCAGTTGAGAATATTATTTCCCATATTAGTAACGAAGGATGGTTCCATTACACAATCATCTAGCCAGGTCAATATTTCTGATTGGCAAAACATTGACACCAATCTTGATTGGCAATCTATGAGAAAGAATTTCAGATCATGATACGTTATTGTGGAATTCAGTTCAATATATGTGTGTCTTGACTTCAGATATTGATTCATCCTAGCATATACTTCCTCTATCCTATAGTACTTCCTTTTGAAGAGTTTATTTGTCCCAAATTATTTGTCATTTTACAATCCAATGAAGCATTAATTGTACTATTTTCAAATTTACCCTTTATCACTCTTAATCAAGGTTGTAAAAAACGGTAATCGGGTCGGAGGCGGTTAGGGACCGACTCATGATTAATCGGTGCGGCGGTGATTAATTGGTGATACATCGGAAATAATCGGTTTTCAAAATTTAATATAATATATTTCTAGATATTATTTATAAATACTCAAAACATATATAAAAAGATATTTAAACATAGTTATATCTCCATCATGTATATATCTTAATAATATAATAAAAGTTTAATAATAAAATAAAAGATGAGCTCATATTTTGTTTATTAAAATCCCAACTTTTATTTTGAATTATTACAAAAAAAAAAAAAAAAAAAAAAAAAAACGATTTTTGACCGATTTTTGGCCGATTTTTGCCACCGAAGTTTGACTCGCCATAAAGGTTTGACCGCCTCAGACCGCCTCAAACCGCCTCGGACCGCCTCAAACCGCCTCACAGGCAAAAAACCGATTCTTCAAACCTTTACACTAAAATCGTAAAGGTTTTTGACCGTCTCCTCCTCGGAGACCGATTAATCAGCCGCGTCGGCCGATTTTTAGAACACTGCTCTTAATTGATTAACTGAAAAACAATTAATCACAAGGATATTTTACTGTTTTCCTATGTTTTTTGCTATAACCTATGTACATTTATTGATTTTCTTAACATGTGTGCAACAACAAATGAAGGCATATAAAATAAAATGAAGAGAGTATTATCCAAGCTAAAGTAAACCTTCCTTCATCAGTTAATGGCAACAACAAATAATCATTGACAAATCTGACATTTTCATCAGTTAATGCAAAAAATTGCCACAATGGCAACAACAAATAATTATTTACAAATCTGACATTTTCATCAGTTAATGCAAAAAATTGCCACACCAAGAAAGAATTCAAGAGTTAACAGGTTGCCTAAAAAAATATGATAAACAAATTGTATAAGTAAGAGTAGGGGTGGTAAATGAGCCGAGCCGGCTCGCGAACTGGACGAGCCGGCTCGAATTCCAGCTCGATCTCGAGCCCAAATTTAGTTGTTCGACAGCTTGCGAGCTGCGCTTTTTTTTTATTAATATATATATATATATATATATATATATATATATATATATATATATATATATATATATATATATATATATTTAAATAGAAACAAATCTATATTACTTAGATAATTCATAATAATATAAAATATTATAACAATAATATAAAGACGAAAAAAATATAACTAGAGTTCATTATTTTTTGGGGAAACTACAGATAAATCCCTAATCCAAAACTCAAAACACAGATCAGTCCCTAGGTAGTTTTCCCAAGCAATTCAGTCCCTACTCACGCGCCTAACATGCAGATCAGTCCCTAATAAAATGTGCAAATACTAAAATACCCTTTAATTTATATTAATTTTACATAACTTCTTTTCAACTTCCAACGCGCCGTTTGTATTACACGCTCTTTGCCAGTTTATACCCATTTTCAGACCAAGAAGAAACAGAGAAGAAACGAAGAACAAAGAAACGAAGAACAAAGAAACAACAAAGAACGAAGAAATTACGAAGCACGAAGAATCAACAAAACGCAGAAAAATAATAAAGCGAAAGGAAAAATAAAAATAAACAAACCCATTTATAGACAATGGTGAAGCATGGTAAACAACAAGGTTTGATTTTTTTTTTTTTTTTTCATTTTATTGGAAACAGACCCATTTGGGTGGTGCTTGAGCTTGCAAAAGGTTAATTTGTTATAGAATTGCATGATTTTGAACATATCCACTCATGGGTATTATGCCTCGACTTTATTCGGTGTTTCCCCTAATCATTAAATCGGTTCCAATATCTGTTGTTCTGTTGTTTGGGTTTGCAAAGATCATTTATTTGTTGTCGAATTTCATGATTTTGTAATAGTTTTCTCTTGGGTATTATTCTTATGATATGGGAAAGAGGCTTATTGTATTTTTCGTACTGGTTCTATAGTATGTGTCATGCGCAGTAATGGTATTAATAGTGCATTTAGATGGTATTGACACAGGGTACTTGAAGTATAATGTTTGGTGGTTCTGTAGTATAAGTCATATGCCACAATAGTATTGCTAGTGATGTTGAGTGATATTGCTAGTGCATTCGAATAGTATAATGTTTGATTGTAGTGTAGTATGTGTCATATGCAACAATGGTATTGCTAGTGCATTTGGATGGTATTGAACGAAATTACTGGAAGTACTAGTAGTTGAACTTTATAGTACGTTGTATTTGTTATAATTGTAGTTTTATGTGTATGTAATTGCAGGAATTGATGTAAAAGAAGATTGCAGTAAGCTATCAATAGGCTGCAGGTGCTCACCGATCGCTTTTCAAATAGATGAATGTGTTTTTTGTGCCATAAACAATCTGTCCTTTTGTTGTAGAGCTAATAATACTATTGATTAGCTCTACTCGTACTTTTCCATTGTATACATTGTACTATATGTTTCGATGAAATGTACTTACCTTTTGAACACATGGTACTTTATATATTTTGCGATTAATTAGTTTGTATAAAGAATATAAGCGTACCATAAAAATGAGCAACAAATACTTTCTAGTCTATTCGAAGATACTTTGTCAACACTAGACTTGTACTTACTTGATGAACAAAGCGTACTTCACATGTGTATTCACGAAAAACTTACCATAATCGATGTTGATCGACTCCCACATTGTTCCTATTCATTCTTAATAGTCTTAAACTGAAGAGTTGTGTCTTAAAATGCGATCATATGGATGCATTGGCCCAACAATAATATATAGAGTGTAACAATACTATATGAATGACAAACATATACTTTATCAGTGAACAAAGCGTACTATAGTCACGAATCACTTGTACTTCACATGTGTATTCATTGTACTTACTTGATGAACAAAGCGTACCATATTTTTTGATGAATTGAATTGTACCAATTTCATTGACGCTTTAATGATCAATAAGTACGGGAGATGCATAAATTATGTTTTAGATGATTATTTTAAGGTAGGTGAGCATTATTGTTGCGTTTGGAATACAAGATCCCATAAATATGTTGAATTTCATACATGATACTCATATACTATACAATATATTCATACAAGTCTATAATGCTCAAGTATAAAACTAATATTTTCCTCAATTGTTACCATAATCGATATTGATCAACTCTCACACTGTCTCCATTCATTCTTAATAGTCTTAAACTGAAGAGTTGTGTCTTAAAATGCGATCATATGGATGCATTGGCCCGGAAATAATATATAGAGTGTAACAATACTATATGAATGACAAACATATACTTTATCAGTGAACAAAGCGTACTATAGTCACGAATCACTTGTACTTCACATGTGTATTCATTGTACTTACTTGATGAACAAAGCGTACCATATTTTTTTATGAATTGAATTGTACCAATTTCATTGACGCTTTAATGATCAATAAGTACGGGAGATGCATAAATTATGTTTTAGATGATTATTTTAAGGTAGGTGAGCATTATTGTTGCGTTTGGAATACAAGATCCCATAAATATGTTGAATTTCATACATGATACTCATATACTATACAATATATTCATACAAGTCTATAATGCTCAAGTATAAAACTAATATTTTCCTCAATTGTTACCATAATCGATATTGATCAACTCCCACACTGTCTCCATTCATTCTTAATAGTCTTAAACTGAAGAGTTGTGTCTTAAAATGCGATCATATGGATGCATTGGCCCGGAAATAATATATAGAGTGTAACAATACTATATGAAAAACATATACTTTATCAGTGAACAAAGCGTACTATAGTCACGAATCACTTGTACTTCACATGTGCATTCATTGTACTTACTTGATGAACAAAGCGTACCATATTTTTTGATGACTTGAATTGTACCAATTTCATTGACGCTTTAATGATCAATAAGTACGGGAGATGCATAAATTATGTTTTAGATGATTATTTTAAGGTAGGTGAGCATTATTGTTGCGTTTGGAATACAAGATCCCATAAATATGTTGAATTTCATACATGATACTCATATACTATACAATATATTCATACAAGCCTACAATGCTCAAGTGTAAAACTAATATTTTCCTCAATTGTTACCATAATCGATATTGATCAACTCCCACATTGTCTCCATTCATTCTTAATAGTCTTAAACTGAAGAGTTGTGTCTTCAAATGCGATCATATGGATGCATTGGCCCGACAATAATATATAGAGTGTAACAATACTATATGAATGACAAACATATACTTTATCAGTGAACAAAGCGTACTATAGTCACGAATCACTTGTACTTCACATGTGTACAAAGCGTACTATATTCACGAATAACCCTAACTTTACCAGCTTATACATTGTACTCTTATGTTCACTAATTAAACAACAGTACATAGGTTTTACATAGCATGTAGACTGCAAATATTACTAGATTCAACACTATCAAACTATGAACTACTCCACCTTCAGAATTGCAATTCTTCACTTCACTTTCTCGATGGACTTGGTTCATCGACGCACTTGTAGCTTCATTTTCTTCACGATTTGAGTTGGAAAAAGTTTGCCCAACTTCAAATGGTTCACACCAATGGGAGTAACCATGGTGTGGGCAACAGTAAAACCCGAACTGCACTTGTGAATGAATTCTTTTTGTCTTTCTACGTCCTGGTCGAGTTCTCAATCAGCTGCATTAACAAAGACATCGGGCGGAGCATTACACGCATCGTACAAGTCAAAGTCCTCATCAAACGAGGGAATTGGGTTAATCGTGAATTGATATACCTGCTTGTACGTATCCGAATAATGGTTACGTACTGTCTTCCCCATTATATTATACTATGTTTTCCCACCAACAGTACCAAATTTACCTATCACCCATACTATTCAGATGAAGGTTACGTACTATCTTCCCCATTATATGATACTATGTTTTCCCACCAACAGTACCAAATTTACCAATCACGCATACTATACGAACAACGATTACGTACTGTAAGTACCATACGTCCATACCATATTTATATTAGCATGATACTATTATGTGCCATATTTTATACTATGTATCACAATAATTAACGACCATAAAGAAATGCATTTCAGCAGTACAGAAAAATATGGAGACCTACCAGCCATCGGTGCGAACCCTCTTTCCACGCGAATTAGCTTCATCTTTGCGGATCACGACAATGTCGACCACACTCATCTTCATTATCAGATGCTTATATCGACAACTTCCAAGAATCACAGTGGGTACATCATTAGATACATCATTTGTAGCCATTGTGGGGTGGGTGGGTTTTACAATGATATTTTCTTTGGAAAAAGAGGAAACCAGAGGAGAGAAAGAGATAAGAAATAGAGAAGAAAGAGAGCAGATAGAAATGAAGAAAGAGAAGAAAGAAAGAGAAGATGAAGAGAGAGAAAATGAAGAGAGAGAAAAGGAGGAGAGAGAAAGGGTGAGAGTGAAAAAGAAGAGAGAGAATATAATAAAATATATAAAATTCACATTAGGGACTGATCTGCATGTCAGACGCGTGAATATGGACTGAATTGCTTAGGGAAACTACCTAGGGACTGATCTGTGTTTTGAGTTTTGGATTAGGGATTTATCTGTAGTTTCCCCTTATTTTTTTTATTTTCCAATAAATATTTTTTAATAAAAATGTTAAATGATTTTAATAAATTAAAAAAAAAACTGAATGAGCTCGAGCAAAAAAAAAAAATTGACTCGATAAGCTCGAGCTTGAGCTCGAGCTGGCCAAAACACACCCCTAATTGAGAGTGGATTTTAAGAATCAAGAACTAACATGTCTTCTGAAATTTTAACTGCAGGTGTTTATTTCTCGGATGCCTTTCGTACCGTTCAGTTCAGCCTTGCGAATTAAATTCCAGAAATAACAGTTTCCTGTGAATGAGACAATCACAGGACGAGAAAAAAAAGGCAAGGACAAACACTTACTCATTTTGGACGGTATATATGTCCAACCAATGTACAGTCATGGCCAATTATACGTCGCTCGATCTTGAATTAAGAGCATAATTGGTTATAAGATGTATAATTATTGTGCAATGCTAGGTTAACTTCCATTTATGGTAATCTTATTGTTGACTCCAATGAAGTTTTCTTACTAAGGTAATTTAATAAGGGGTGTTTGTGCATAAGTCTCTAACCAATCATCTTTATTATTCTAGATTTAGGAGCTATATATCTTTCACCAATAAGCCCATCCCTTCAATATTTATTATAAATAAAGAAAAAAATCATGTATATAACAAAATTATCCTCAACCCTTTACACTCAATTCTTAATTCTAACCTCAATTTAATCAATTTTGACCACAAAAATCCAATTTTAACTTTTTTTTTCAAAAAATATTTTTTTGCCGCCGGATTCTGGTGTTGACTTTTCAATTTTTTTTATGGTCTGTTTTTTCCGCCGCCAGATTTCGGCGTTGACTTTTTTTTTTTTTTTTTTACTACGTCTGCCGCTATACATGGCTACGAGACGGGTCGGGTCCGGGTCCGACTTTTAGAGGACCCAAAACCTAACCGGGGGGGTCCGGGTCCTAGGCGGGTCCACTCGGGTCCACCCGTTTCCGGGCCGGGTCCGGGTCCGGACCGAATTTTTAAATTTTGTGCAAAATGGGATTCGAACTTGAGATCCCACTCACATGATTGATTTTCCAAATCAATGAGAGAAAGACTTATATTTGTGAAATTACTTAGAAGAAATATATATAACATAAACAAACACTATAAAATGATTATAATAAATAATGTTAAATGGATTATTAATTATCCTATTCATAATTATTAAATAATTTTAATTAAATTATAAACAAATATAATATAATACAAAATTAAAATAAATGGAAAGGACTTGAGCTTAATCCATTTAAATCTTACGAATCGATTCTAATATTTGAATAAAATGTATATGTAAAAAAAGGATTTTTAATTCTTATGATTTTTACAAATAAACCAATCATTAAAAGAGAAATTACATCATAATATTCTGATTATACTAGTCATATATAATGTTTATTTTCAAAGTAAGAGAATTAATTGAAATGAGATATAATCTATTTTTGTTAAAATAAATATCATTTATATTTTTAAATAATTATCTTATAATAAAATACTCAATAATATTAACAAGTTCTTGCCAACAATTGAGGTTAATCGATTTAAATTAATTGAAATGTGTTATAATCTATTTTTTTTAAAATAAACATCTTATTTTATTTTTCATTCGATTTTTTCACACTATCGATTTTAACAACATAAGTGAATTTGTAATAAGTCAACACATTTGTTTATATATTGAACTGGTTCAATATTTTATATTTTTCAATAGTGGAGATTACATTGATATAGTAATTAATAATAGATGTTTTGAAGTATTGAACCGTGATTATGTATATTTGTTAAAGTTTGCATTTGTTAATAATTTAATTAAACTTATTTAATAATAACTAAAATGAAAATTAATATTTTATTTAACATATTTATATGTCAATTAAATCATTTTACACCGGCGTTTTATATTATATATATTTATTGTCTGTTAATTATAAAACATTGTGTTTGGCCTAGTGGTAAGGTATTCCCATTCCTTCCAATCTGTCTGCGTTCGAATTCCTTTAGAATAGGGATGGCAACGGGTCGGTTCTTGGCCGGATTTACCTAAATCCAAACCCGACCCACAAAAAATATATAAACCCAAGACCCGCACCAACCCGCTTTAGCTTAGACCCAAACCCGCCCCAACCCAAACCCTAACTAAACGGTTCTGACCCGCCAGACCCGCTAAACCCATTAACATACAAAAATTATAATATTTTTGAACTTTCATAACATTTTGCATGTATATTCTTACGAAATAATCTCAATACTAAAATACAATATTTAAAAAAAAATCTCGACAAGTGACATAACATGAATAATGAAATTACAATTAATTATATTTAACTTCGATAATAAGTAAAATTCAAAATGCAAGACAACTAGCGGTGGTCAACAAGTGATAAATATTACTCACCTGAAATGAGATTCGAAAAATAAAACAGTGAAAGTAGGTACATGAGAATAGAAAAAATGGAAATTGATAGTTTGAAATGAAACCCGAACTTCATTCTTATACGGGTCGGTTCTAGGTCGGTTCTGGGTCGGTTCCAATAAGACCCGTAACCCGACCCAGAACCATCCGGTTCTAAAAACTTAAACTCATTACCCGACCTAGAACCATTTAGCTGACCCAGACCCACCCCAAACGGGTCGGTTCCGGGTCCAAGATCCGCCAAACCCGTACCCATTGCCATCCCTACTTTAGAACCATTTTTGGGCAAAAAACCTGCAATTATTACTCGGGTCCCGGGTTGGGTCCTCGGGCCGGGTCCTACGGGTTGACCCGTCGGGTCTCGGGTCCTGAAATTGGGTTCCCGAAACCGACCCGTATATGGGCGGGTCCGGGTCCGGGTCAACGATCAACGGGGCAGGTCGGGGCGGTCGTCGAGTCGGGTCCGGGGCAAACCCGGCCCATGGCCGTGTCTATCCGCCGCTAAACGTTGACTGTAATTGTGCTATCACTGATAGTAAATTAAAGTAATATATTATTTTGTTTTTGTTATTTTTTTAAATTTTGTTTGATTTGTTGACAAGTCAACGTAATTATATTACTGTCGTTGAGAATACAGTAATTTTAAACACAATAATATTATTGTCAACCACATCAATATTATTATTTTTTTTGGGTTTTTTTGTTATATGGGCGGGTACGGGTCCGGGTCAACGGTCAACGGGGCGGTCGCCGGGTCGGGTCCGGTGCAAACCCGGCCCGTGGTCATGTCTATCCGCCGCTAAACGTTGACCGTAGTTGTGCTATCACTGACAGTAAATTAACGTAATACATTATTTTGTTTTTGTTATTATTTTTTTTAGTTTTGTTTGATTCGTTGACAAGTCAACGTAATTATATTACTGTTGTCGAGAGTACAGTAAACAAAATAATATTATTGTCAACCACATCAATATTATTATTTTTTTGGGTTTTTTTGTTTTGTTTGAATTATTCACGGAGTAACGTAATAAAATTACTGTCTATTATTGTAATATTATTGTAAACACAATAATATTACTATGGTTACGGTAATATTACTGTTGTTATAGTAATATTGCTTTCAAACACATCAATATTATTATTTTGTTCGGGTTTTTTTGTCGGTTTGAGTTATTCACGGAGTAACGTAATAATATTACTGTTTATTATTGTATTAATGTGGTTGACGGTGATATTACTGTTGTTATAGTAATATAACTGTCACTCATAGTAATATTAATTCTTTTGGCTTTTTATTATGTTTACATTTGTTGAACGGTCAACATATTAATATTACTCTATTTCACAATAATAATGAGTTTTGTTGTGTTAATATTACTGTGCTAGGGATTAATATAACAATATTACTGTGTTAGACTGTAGTATAGTTAATTTTATGTGTTCAACAGTAATACAATTAATAGTATTGTCAATCACAGCAACATTGCTGTTTAAACGGGAAAAAAAAGATGTTACAGAAAGAAAGGAAGAAAAAAAAAATCAAAAAAGTCAACGCCGGAGACAGGCGTTGACCGGCAGGCTAACGCCGGAAACCGGTGGTGGAAAATCAGGAAGAAAAGAAAAAAAAAATTCAACGCAGGAAACCGGTGTAAAAATCAGGAAGAAAAAATAAAAGTCAACGCCGGAGACCGGCGGTTGACCGGCGGTGACGGACGAAATTGTCCATAAAAATGTGTTTTGCGTCAAAATTGAATAATTTGTGATAATTCGGGGTCAAATTGAGGTTAGATTAGATTAAAGGATAAAATTGGAGCATGTTAAAATATGAGGGGCTATTTTAGTCTTTTACAAAAATCTAGACCATGTGTGGACTTTTTTGTAAAATAGTTTATCGTCTGGATCTTTTTATGAATAAGTACCCATTGAAGGGCTTATTTATAAAGAGCCCATTCAACAAAGAAAATGTTTTATTTTTTACGCACATTTAAGTTTTTTTTTCCGACGTTGACTTTTTCGATTTTTTTCCATTCTTTTTTCTGTAACATTTTTTTTTCGTTTAAACAGCAATATTGCTGTGATTGACAGCAATATTAACTATATTAACGCAGTAAAATTAACTATACTACAGTTTAACACAGGAATATTGCTATAACAATCTCTAGCACAGTAATATTAACACAACAAAACCCATTATTATTGTGTAATAGAGTAATATTAATATGTTGACCGTTCAACAAATGTAAACATAATAAAAAGCCAAAAGAATTAATATTACTGTGAGTGGCAGTAATATTAGTATAACAACACTAATATTACCGCCAACCAGAGTAATATTACTATAATAGACAGTAATATTATTACGTTCCTCCGTGAATAACTCAAACAAAACAATAAAACTCAAACAAAATAATAATATTTATGTGGTTGACAGTAATATTACTATAACAACAGTAATATTACCGTCAACCACAGTAATATTATTCTGTTTACAGTAATATTACAATAATAGACAGTAATATTATCCGTGAATTTTTTCACATACATAAGTTTTTCCTTTACTTATATTAAATATTAAAGGGATGGGCTTATTGGTGAAAGAGATATAGCCCATAAACCTAGAATAATAAAGATACTTGGTTAGGAACTTATGCACAAAACCCCATTTTTTTTCATTTATGTACATCACTAAAAAAAATGAAACTATATGCCGGTTATTCTCAATGTATTAAATGAAACATAGGTGATGTGAATGCATTAGATATCATTTCCATATATGTGTTTCACGTCAAGTATTCGACTACATTGAACGAGATAGTTGTACTTTTGTGGCTGAGATGATGTATCGTTTTTTTTATATCATCTACAATTGAGATTTTTCTTTTTATCAATTTATCTAAAAAGTATTTTTATTTTCTAAATTGTCCCCGTGCATCGCACGGGTGAAGCACTAGTTTTATCAAATTGCTTAGTGAGCATTTAATTGCTTATGTGTATTAGTTGTCATTTCTATTTTGGTATGTATTTAAATTAGTTCATATTTAACATTTGTACACTCATCTCAACAGTAATACATATGCATAATATTTCGTGCATTTAATATTCTATAAATTCGGAAAATATTATCATACTTATAACTTTAATTTTTCGAAATATATTTATTTACTATCTTTTAAAAAAAGTCAGAATACTCAATTATTTTTTTATGAATATTCAATATAATTTTCCGCTTAATATTCAAATAATTTTAAATGAATACAATCATGTTTTTTTTTTCAGTATTTGGAATATCCAAATGCCCGTTCATTTTTTTCTTTTTGCCTGTTCAGTAAATTATGTTTGCTTAGTTTATAACATTTATATATTCTTAAATTTACATTATACCGTCTTATACATTCACATTATTGTACTTTATTAATGAATTACTATATTTTATAAATATATTACTTTTGTTTATATTAATTAGAAATCGCATAATCAATTGAAATTTAATATTCGATTTTGTCAACAATGTCTATTTTAAAATCTCATCAGATCAATTTTTAAATCTTATGAATAATACTCAACCTTAATACATTTTGAAGGTAAATCATTAATAGATATCAATATACATTGACCATGATTGAATTTATGTATGAAAATAATTATTGTTTTGCGGCTATTTTACAAAACTCCCCTCATTCAATTTTGGTAGAATGGTAAATTCAAATTCAAATCCCATATTTGAGATAAAACCTTTCATGAAATACCAAATTTGCCATATTATACTGTTATGGAAACTTAATTAATTTTATTTGGATATGCAAATCACATAAATTTAAGATCCTATCATAATTTCCCCTTAAAATAACGTCTGGTTTTAATTAATTTTGTTGCAAAAATTAATAATTGTTTTTTTAACAACAAATTTACCAAAAAATGAAATTCACTAAAATTAAAATCCACTATTTACTGAAAAATCTAAATTTTGAAATCAACTAATGTTTGGAAGCAAGAATTTGGAATATTGACTAAAATCAAGAATTATTTGAAAATTAGCGAAAACCATTATGAAATTAAATTAATCCACTTTAAATATTAATGTCAATAGTGGATTTAGTAAATGAAAATGTCACAATCCACTATGCACAAATAGTGGATTTAATAAATGGAAATGACATGTATGTGCACTAATGTATGTGAAAAAACAGTGGATTTAATATTATCAAGCTTCTAGCTCCCGAACCGCAAAGGGGGCAGCCCTCTAAACCCCCTATCTATCACTTTCGGCCACTTCGGTGGTCAAGGATGTTCCCCTTAATCATGGGGTACACAGACGAGAGGGGTCAGGACTTTCGGCGGGTACGGATCCGATTACACCTACGTCGGCTGCCTTTTTTTGCGAACACTATGTGACCAAGGTCCGGCCCACGGTCGAGGAACATTTGGTCGACACGCCTCATTTCAATCACCTTGCCATGATCCCTTATGAGCCCGTGAGCCCAGCCACGAGCATATGCCCAACTGATCACGTTACTCCGGGCTCTATCACTGATGAACCTTCAGCCTCGTGGCGATCGAGCCTGATTGATGCTGAGCGTTGGCGTTTGCATAATGACGAACGTTGGCATGCGGATGAGGCCCACCTTATTGGTAACTCGTTCTTTGTCACATCTCGAAAATCTTCAGATGGGTCCCATTCCCCCTCTTCTTGATGTCGGGTAAATTCTTGGTGTGGAACGCAAGGGAGGTAAAAAATAAGGCGACTCAATCCCACTTGCGCTTTATTTGTCGCCAACATAGAGTTAATTTATTGATTATTTATGAATCTATGACTGAGTTGTGCATGATTACTATTGCCGTCGTTTGGGTTTGGTTGCTCGTTTGTCTAATTGTGCGGGGAAGATCTGGATTTTTCGGGATCACAATTTTCGAGTGGAGTTGCTTAGGGATGAGGTACAATTATTGCATGTCAGATGCATATCTGGTTGATTGGGTGCTCCTTTTGTATTGACTGCGGTCTATGCTAGTTGCTCTCGTTCCGAGCGCCGTGTTTTGTGGAATTCGTTCCGTGACATTTTTGAGACGATTGGTGACACTCCTTGAATTTCTGGGGGTGACTTCAACTCAATCTTACTTGAGTCAGAACAGAATAGATCAGTTTGGGATAGGAGACTAGATATGGCTGAGTTTGGTGCTATGGTTTTGGATTGTGGACTTTCGGATGCCGGGTTCTCTGGGGCTAGTTCTTGCTATACTTGGGAGAGCCCTTCAGGTCTTTTGGAGCGTTTGGACAGGATTCTATATAACTGTGCTTGGCTCGATTTACTGCCTTTTACGCAGGTTACCCACCTCTCACGGACCTGGTCGGATCATGCTCCTCATTTGGTTTCATCGGCTGCTTCTTCTTCTAGGCCTCCTGCTTCATTCCGGTTTCAGCATATGTGGATCCGCCACGCTACATTTCGTCAGATTGTGGAACAGGCTTGGGATTTTCCGTGTGCTCAGACGGGGATGCATCGATTACATGCGGAGTTGAGACGATTGAAACAGAAGCTTCAGTGGTGGAATTGGAATGTTTTCGGGGACGTGTTCAAGAATAAAGAGAGGGCCGAGGCAGCTGTTCTAGAGGCTGAGCACATATATGACTTGGATCGATCCCCCGAGAACCGTGCAAATTTGAAAAAGGCCACTACTGAAGTTACTCTCATGCTCAATATTGAGGAGGACTTTTGGAAGCAGAAGGCAACTTGTAGATGGGCGACTGATGGAGAGAGAAACTCTAAGTTTATCCACTCATTAGTCAAGAAAAAACGATGTGTCAATCGAATCCACTCTATCTCTCATGGTGATTCGGTTCTCACATCTGCTCAGGAGATCAAGGATTCGGGCGTTGATTTCTTTAGCAAGCTTCTTACCGATGATATGCCTAGTGTGCTTCCAGTTGATGAGTCCCTATTTTCCGCTCCTCAAAGGGACTTTACTTCAGTCTCTAGTCGTCCATCGGTTGAGGAGATCAAAGATGCATGGTTTGGGATTTGTCGAGATAGTGCTTCGGGTCCTGATGGGTATTCTACGCTATTTTATCAACATTGTTGGGACTTGATTCAGTGTGATGTTTGTGAAGCGGTTTGGGATTTCTTCGAGGGTGGATCTATGCCTGCGAGCTTCACCGTTACCACCTTGGTTCTTATTCCAAAGGTGGACTTTCCGACGGCATGGACAGATTTCCGCCCAATTAGCTTGTGCAACGTGATCAATAAAATTATCACTAAGTTACTTACGAACAGACTAGCACCTCATTTTCCCCACATTATTTCTCCTTCTCAGAGTGGGTTTTTTCAGGTCGTCTCATTAGTGATAATATTTTATTAGCACAAGAGATGTTCCACTCGATATCAGTTTGTTGTCGAAATCCGAATCTTATGTTGAAGCTGGATATGGCAAAGGCTTATAATAGGGTTCAGTGGCGGTTCTTATTTCGTGTACTCGAGCTGATGGGTTTCTCGGCGAACTTGGTTGATATTATTCGGCAATGTGTTTCCTCGTGGCATTTCTCTTTACTAATCAACGTGGAGCTGACGGCATATTTCACTTCGTCTCGTGGTCTAAAGCAGGGAGATCCGCTCTCGCCGACTCTTTTTGTACTTGCAGCTGATTATTTTTCGAGAGGTCTAGATGAACTATACAACCGTTGCCCAAGCATGTTTTATTCTACAAGGGGAGGAATCCCTATATCCTATTTGGCCTATGCGGATGATGTGATGATATTTACCTCGTGCCATAATTTTGGCCTGAAGAAGCTGCGGGATTTTCTCGATCATTACTGTCGGACTTCGGGTCAGTTGATTAGTGTGCACAAGAGCACTTTCACAGTTGATAGGGCATGTTCTGATGGTCATCTTCGCACTATTTCTCGGATTCTCAGTTATCCGAGAAAGGATCTTCCTATCATTTATCTTAGAGTTCCGCTATACAAAGGGAGGGAGCGGGGCAGTTTGTTTCAGACTTTGCTTGATCGGATGCAAGCCAGGATTTCGGGTTGGGCTCGGACCCCTTTGGCTTTCGGGGGCCGTCTTGCCTTGATTCAGAGTACGCTTTCGACTATGGCTTTGCATCTTGTTCAGGTTATTCAACCTCCGCACTACATTATTCAGCACATTGAGCAGTGCATGGCCTGATTTCTCTGGGGATCTTATGGTAATCAGCGCCGGCCTCATTGGGTTGCTTGGGAGACGATTTGTCGGCCAGTTGGTGAGGGTGGCTTGGGGTTGAGGCGTTTGACGGATGTTATTGACACCTTCACTTACAAGCTCTGGTTCCGATTCCGTGCTCAGAATTCTGTTTGGGCCCGTTTTCTCCGAAACAAGTATTGCCCGAATCGGTTCCCAGGTTCATCCGTTGTGTCTTCACTCTATAGCACGGTGTGGAAGCACATGTGCCGTGTCCGAGAGCGTGTTCAAGATCAAATATTTTGGCGGATTGGTCCAGGTCATGTTTATTTTTGGCACGATCACTGGTTTGGCGATGGTCCCCTTTCGGGCATTATTGATGGTGGTCGGCTAAATTCAGTTCGTGTGGAGTATTATTTGGTTAACGGACAGTGGGATCGAAACAAGCTAGCTGAGGATATTCCTTTTGAGTGGATTGATAGGATTTGCTCGGTCCCGATCTCTGGTGTTTCGGGTCATTTGCCAATTTGGAGAGCTTCTTCGGATGGCAAGTTTTCCTTGACCTCAACTTGGGCCTTGATACGAAAACAGCATACCCCTACCCCTCTTCTTCGTATATTTTGGGGATCTTGTGTTACTCCTACAATTTCTATCTTTCTTTGGCGTCTCCTTCTTCAGCGTCTTCCAGTGGATCTCAAACTTCAGTCTCGAGGCACCTCTCTCGCCTCGAGGTGCTATTGTTGTCCAGATCCATCTATTCCTGTGTCGAGTCTTGTATCTCAGTCTGTTGAGTCTCCTTCTGTTGAGTCGATTGATCATATCTTCGTGGAGAGCCCGACAGCTAAGAGGGTATGGCATCATTTTTTCTATGTTTTTGGGTATACACCTGCACACACTACGCACATACCCCAGATTTTACTTTATTGGCAGCACTTCACTTCGCACACACTCACACACCACACACACATCACGACCACTGTGCTTTGCTTGATCTTGTGGTTCTTATGGATTGCAAGAAATGACAGCAAGCACAAGGATATCACGGTTCGTGCTTCTTCCATCATTTACAGGGTCATCCAGCACATCAGGATTCTTCATCAAACCAACTTACTTTCGGCGGACGGCTGGACTGGCATTCCCCACGTGGCTGAGTCTCTTGGCCTATATTACCGAGTCAAAACACCAACTCTCACACCTCATCGAGTTCTTTGGCTTCCACCGGATCCGGGTTGGGTGAAGCTAAACACAGACGGAGCCCGTAGAGCATCCACCCAGATTGCAGCTATTGGCGGGATTATCAGAGGTTCGGACGCTGAGGCCATACTTGCATTTCACGACAGGAGCTCTGCCCCAAGCAGTATTGCAGCCGAGCTTGCTGCCCTTGCCTCGGGGCTGAGATTTGTTATCCAGAGGCAATTCACTAGAGTTTGGATCGAGCTTGATGCATAAGTCGTTGTTCGACTTCTTTCGCACACGGACAAAGGTTATTGGAGTCTTCAGAGTTCTCTCACAGCAATCCGGAACTCTCTTTCCACTTTGGAGTACAGGATTACACATATCTACCGGGAGGGCAATACAGTCGTTAATGCATTAGCTAACCTGGGGTGTTAGACCGAGTTGGCTCGTACCTTCACAACAGCGGAGCTTCCCCGACCTATTCAGTAGATGATTCGGATGGACCAGCTTGGATATCCATCCTTTCGACGACAGTCTCGCGCATAGGTGCCATGCATTCCACGTTTTTTTATTATTGGCGATTTAGGCATTTTCGTGAACTTTATGGATTGTTTGGGTCTATCAAGACTAGACTGTTTGCCGAATGGTGCCACACATTTCGCAGCAGTTATACCTGTTTCGCCCATTTTTGGCGAAAGTGTAAGTGGCCTCGGCTGTTGTGGTGAGGCGAACGGTCTACCTTGGTCTTCCCCGACCTTCTATGATCATTCCCACCCCTGTCATTTTTATTATTTGGGCCACATGTTTTGTCCGTATTCTTAACGTTTTGTTAGTTAGCTATTGTCTATTGTTTGTCAATTTCTATTATTAGCCATATGTTGGGCAATAGCAATTTGAGCGAAACTCATTATGTACTTCTTAAATTTTTTTTATAAACAGGTAAGGGGTCAAGCCTAACCCCCCACCCTCATCGGGTGTCGTTCTCTTAATAAACAAATAAATAAATAAATAAATGGAAATGACAGAAACCACTCTGAGCAATATTGGTTTAAATAAATGGGAATGACGAAAACCACTATGCGCAATAGTGGATATGCGACGAAAACCAATATGGGAGACAAATTCGACCTGTGAGGGCAACGGGTGGAGAGAAAAGAGAAGGCGGCAGCAGTAGAGAGAAAAGAAAGAGGAGACAACAATTGTTGACCACCGAACACTAATAGCCTTAATCTTGCTTCTGAAATCAGAACGATGGGAACAAAGTACCCCACGCAATCGGCTCATCGGCACTAGATCTAGTTATAGGGATCAAATCTCACCATCTGCAATTTTCACTATTTATTTTTTTCTTTTCTAGGGCGGTCCTCGGTGGAACTCAAGGACAGGTGACGATACAGCTGGTCCTCTAGTGAAGTCATGATGATGTCTGGGTCATAAGGACTAATGGTGTACAACTATACCATAGATATCTCTACTCGATTATTGAGAACCACTTAGAGATTTCTAGGGTGAGGGAGTTCAGTGAATTCGTCAACTTACGAGCACCCACTTATGCATGCCGATATCACAATACCGTTTACTGATGAGACGCAATACACATACACTAAGTGCAAGTCTCTTAATGGGAAATGCCGATATTCTCATTGGTGGCGTAACCCTTCACCTAGGAATACGTTTAACAGTTATAATACTTAAGTAAATATCTCAGGATCCTAAAAGATCAATTGCATGTACTTGTAATAACTGTAAGGACTATATCTATGTTTGAACAAGGGACAATTATATAGAATGACAAGGTGTTTTATCATTAATACAAAAAAGGATTATTTATAACAAGAACAAATGGAAAGACCATAGCCACAAGTTGGCTTGTTGGTCACCTACTGTAACAAGATCGTGATACATAGATGTTGTATCGCGATCTGGCTCTGAAGTACAACTATACTTTGACACCGCCTAGATCGCGATACGGGAATACTGGTTCGCGATCTGGGTCTGGAGTAGAAAACGCACTATGACACCCCCTAGATCACGATACGGGAATGTTGTATCGTGATCGGGGTCTTCTTGGCCACTTTTTTTTCGCTTGAAAATCAGTTTCACTTTCAAATAGCTTCGACTCGGCAGAAAGCGCTTCTATTTACCTTAAATAGAAAAAAAAAGGAAACGCATAATATGTACAAAAAATCCGAAAACTCAAACGGAAGAAGACCAAAACTCGAAGATTTGATAAGTAAAATCGTGCAAAACGAACAGTTATCATCTGTGCGCCGAAGATAGTTTGGCTCTTCTCTCCCAAACGTAAGTCCATAGATTAGATTTATTCCGCTTAAACTAAATCAAATATATGCATGCTAATTAAAAATAAAAACCAGCTAATCTAGAACCTCATACGAATTTTTATTGGCTCCTGGGCTTCACATCCCAACAATTGGTATCAGAGCTTCTTTTATAATTCGTTTGAGGTTCGCCATGTTGCCCAAAATTGCATGAAACGAAAACTTCATAAAACTTCATATGTTGCATATATCGTTTGGTTTCTGACTTTGTTTGGCATGATAGAAAATCAACTATTATGGTTATGATTATTTAATTTTTTTATGTGATTGGATCCCACTACTTCGTGAGCGGTTGCTTGTCTTTTTTTAAATCCCATCGCGTGATATTGATGGAAGATCGTGTGCCTACGATAATTTTTTTTCTTTGTAATTATTATGTATTAAATTTCGATTGGAAATTAAATAGATATAAATAGATTATCATGTTGTTTGTTTTCATTTACAAACTCCTGGGAGAAACAAGGAGACGAGATGAACAAGGCGGGGCGAACCGGTCCGTGTCCAAACCGACCGGTCCGATGGCCAGGAAGAATCGGGCAGTAGCCCGCCAAGCAAAACCGGTCCAACATCGAATCCGGTCCAGGCGTGGTGACTCGACAGGCGGTGGTTCATGGGTAGCGGTCCTGGAACGATTTTAGGTAGTCCGATCGAGCTACAGTTCGAGTTATACGGGAACTTTTGGACTTCCTGTTTGTAAGGAGTCTAAATCCAGGAGTCCCAACTTAACCATAATAGCGGTTTATTTGTTTATTTATTTTATGCTTATTGAAGTTTGATTATGAGCATGTTTTAATTGTCTTTATTATATGTGTTTATTATGTGTGCACGTCATATGATCATATAATTTGACAACATGGAAAATTAATTTGATATATGCTCATGATCGCATGTCATATTTTTTTCAAGTTTCCCTCATGAAAATTAATTTTTAAAATAGTAAGTGTCTAGGGAAATTTATTACGTATAAATCCTAAGGTCTTCATCGTAGGATTTAAGATAAACTGAATATATTGTGAAAATGAGATTTATCGAATTTGGTTCCCACTCTGTGTTGGGGATCAGGCACGTGTACGCAGCAGTAAACAAATTCTTTTATTTTATTTATATAAACTAGTTTATATAAACAAACACGTGCACAATAATTACAATTAATTGCGTACCTTTTCGCTTCCAATCCCCGACAAACATGCTCGCATATATAATTAATTTAAATGACATAAATTAAATCATCATAGCATGCTCACGAAATTTAATCAAATAATTAACATGCTCAACGAATGATTAACATAAACACGTAATCGAACATATAGATTCATGTGATTCAATAATAAATTAACATACATTAATCTCAATTAATATAAATTAATTAATTAATATATATATATATATATATATATATATATATATATATATATATATATTATTAAGGAAAAAGATACTTTATCCTTGAAGTGTGAATCCAACGAAGACACGTGAAGATGGCTAGATGCTCTTTCCACTCCAACTGATCCAACCTCTTTTCTGATCTGAAAATACAGTCCTACTCCGACTTCAATATCTCCATGGTTATTCATTATATGAACAATTCCTTTTGGCATATTGTAAACCCATGCGTTTTGAAGCTTCTATCAAAATTTAATGTCTATCCGATCACCGGTTGCTTTATGGAGAATTTTCTCGCTCGACTGCGCATAAAATCCGAGAGCAGTTTTTTAGAATTGCCCTCTCACATCACCAGCTTGTAGCGGCGCGTGGGGGTGACCATGGTGGCGCTAGTGGCGGAGGTAGGATTTCGGCTGCAAGGTGGACGGCCGATGGAGGGAGAGAGGCTAGGGTTTCAAGATTGTGTTATGTCGTTTTTGTGTTCGTGTGTCTTTCACAAGACATATAAATCTTATTTATATGCAACTTGTGAAAACCCTAACAGGCCTTAAGTTGGGCTAGGCCCAACAGCTTAAGTCCACTCTTTTTATCGACTCGTTTCTAACAAACGAATGCTCGTAAAAATATAACAATTATATTTTGATGACGCGCACAAATTCTCGTCTATACGAGTACCACTTTGCAATTTACCAATTTCCGAAATTGGAAACCCTAATTTAGGACTTGCCAAATCGGGAAACTTCCAAATATAGAAAGTTCACTAAATTCCGTCGGATTCTTTTCCTCTACTTATTCCCATCCGTAATTAACAATTACAAATGTTGGACACAATCACATTGACATCCAATTGCACTAAGATTAACTAATTAATATTGGCACGTTGCATTAAGGATCTCAAGTACACGAGCAGTGTGACCCTCGATGGTTCGGGTGTAAGGTAGCCTTGGGCCCACAACTCATTGTGGTTTAAACTCGTCCCTAGAGTTATAATTAAGTTGAAACTAGTTTCAACTTAACTACCCAACGAATCAAGATTGGCGTCTAGCAACTACGCTTCATGATTCCCAGGATACAAATGAAGTGCCTACAAGAACCGTGTGATATAGTTAACGTACATTACGATCCCTTCGATACATATATCCCGATTGAACTAGAGGCATTGGTTCGTCGAGACCTCTTTATGAGTTCAATAACTGTGTGGACGTTCTTGATTACATAATCCGTTCGTGTTTGACTTAGAGAAACACATTTCTCTAATCACGACACTTTGAGTTGTGGCCACATACTTCATGGATTATAAATCACAAGAACACACAAGATATCCATGACTAATCAAGCGATCGAACCTCCTACTACAATGCACATACCTCGCACTAGATTTCAGACTGCACGAACACTGGCCCTTGGGGCGGTCCTCGTTGGAACTTAGGGACAGGTCACGATACAGCTGGTCCTCTTCTGAAGTCAAGGTGATGTCTGGGTCTTTAGGGTTAATGGTGTACAACTATATCATAGAAACCTCTACTCTATTATTGGGACCCACTTAGAGATCTCTAGATTGAGCGAGTTCAGTGAACTCATCAACTTATGAGCACCCACTTATGTATGCCGATGTCACAACGCCGTTGACTCATGAGACACAGTACACATACACTAAGTGCTAGTCTCGAAAGGGAAAGGCCGATATCCTCATTAGTGGCGTAACCCGTTGACTAGGAACTATGTTTAACAATTACTATACTTAAATAAATAATCTCACGATTCTACTAGATCTATTTACAGTAATTAAGTAACTGCAAGGACTATATCTATGCTTATGCAAGGGACAAAGATATAAATGCCAAAGGGGGTATTTATCATTAATACGAAATAGATTATTTACGAGTAGCGTGAGAAAACACAACAATTAGTTGCCACTTCAGTCACCTACTCTAATACTCTGGGCACTTTTCATTAAAGACTTATGTAGGAAAGTCACATAATTAATAATCATTAGATAATCTCACACCGATGTGACATATATCCTTGAACATTTATTTAAAAATGATTTGATGGCTAATCCAAAGCCAACGACTATTTAATTTTATTTTCCAAAACTGCCGAATTGGCTAGAAAATAAAATTAAAGCTGTTTTAGCATGTATGTCTACTGAAAACTTGTAGTTCGTCTACACTCCGTAGCCTACCGGTTCCTCATAGTTATGGATTGTCGGTTGATGTTTCCTAAAGAACAGCTTGAGGGAGCCAACTAAATGCATACGTCTAGAGTCAATTAGGAAACACCCAAAATAAACTAAATAACATCTTTGCAATATTCTCAGGAATAAGATGACCTTGTCGGGCCAAGGGATGGGGGCCCTGGGGGCGAGGGATTTCGCCTTTTGGTGCAAGGAATAAGATGACTAGTTTGAACTAGCTTACCACAATCTTTAACGAAAACAATCTCACCATCCCAAACTACATCGATTGGAAACGCAACCTTTTTATCGTGCTTACTGCCGAAGAGTACCTTACTGCGCTGATCTATGAGTGCCCTGAACTACCAGACGAAACAGCCCCTCCTACGGAGGAGTTGACTCGTGCCATTGAAGCTTGGAAAAAAGGTAGATAAAATGGCTCGGTGTTACATATTGGGCTCTACGTCCAATGTCTTATAAACACAAAACGAATCATTTGCCACAAGCTACGAGTTCATGGAGAACCTCAACGAAATGTTTGCGGATCAGCACCGTGCCGCTTGATAGGTCGCTATGAAAGCACTCATGAAGACGCACATGGCTGAGGGAACATCGGTTAGGGATCATGTCCTTAATATGATGAGTCTTTTGGGCGAGATGACAACCCTTGGAGCCCAAATCGATGGCGAAATCCAAGTCTGATTCTTTTGGCTATTTCCGACTCAATTATAACATGAAGAAGATGAGTTATTTTTTTTCGACATTGATAAAAGAAAGTCAACCAGCAGAAGGGTTCATCAAGACAAATACAAGCATTGCGATGGTAGTTGATAATGCTTCCTATACAAAGCGTGTTGCAAGGGTAGAGCTAAAGAATATAAGGGTGGAAACCATGTAAAAGAGCAGATCAAGCACCTAGGCAAACGCCTTCAACTAGTGGAGATAAGCAAGCTTAGGGCAAGTGCTTTCAGTGTGGGGAGAAATGACATTGGATAGCGCGTGCTCCAAGTTCCTATCCAAGAAACGTACTTAGTATGCTTATACTACTGAGCCATGTTTAGCGGTCCAATCCGCCAATGATTGGTGTGTAGATTCGGGAGCCACTGACCATGTCTGTAATTCTATGCAGTGGTTTCAACAAATCAGGCAGCTTAGTGGAGGCGAAGTATGGCTGTACTTAGGCAACTCAACCAAGGTGGCAGTAGTAGCGATAGGAAATTTATCACTAAATTTTAGTAGTGGTAGGACATTGGTACGAAAGGATTGTCTTTATGAACCAACTATTGGGAGAAATTTAATTCCAGTACCTAAACTAGCAAGACACAAATTTTTATTTTGTTTTCAATTATATTAGTTTATAATAAATTACTTAACATCTTAATCACTAGATAATTAACGTACACGTTTAATTAATAATCTCTACGTTGATGTTTGTTGGTGGTAATACATACAAGCAAGAGCATGTATCGTACAAGTAATATAATGGACTAAAATTCTGAGTATCGATCCCATAGAGAATATTAAATTATTTAATATTAGACGCTAAATTCTACCAATTGTGATCAAGCCCACCCTACACAGTCGAAAGATGATTAATAATTCTAAAGTAAAGTAAAACAATTAAAGCAGTTTAAACAATAAAAGGCACGAAAGCAATTAAACACAAAGATTAATAAGAGAAAGCAAGCCTAGGATTTTACTCTTCCCCCAATGTGATTATTAATTATCCAATTCCTTCAATTATGAAAGTTATTAAATAGAATTACTAACTTGAGATGCTATATTAATCAGGATCCGCTACCGCTTGTATTACGATTATAATACTCTAGATTCAATTCCTGTATTCCTACGCAATTAATTTTAGAACACATCATGAAGCACAAATCTCAATAATGGCTACCTAGGAGATTAACTATATTCGTATGTTAAT
Organism: Erythranthe guttata; assembly: GCF_000504015.1. The sequence goes on from NW_012193065.1 coordinate 118,546, forward strand.
ACCACAACGACTTTTCTACCCAAGATCTAATTGTTAACACGATCTTCCGATTCATGCGACTAACAATAACAACAGAAAAGCACATAAAGTGATCAAGTTAATGCACTTAATAAAACAAGTAGACGAAATAATATGGAATTCAAACTTGCATAAAATCATGGAAAATGGTCAATAAATCCCACATAGGGTTCGAAATAAAATCCTAGAAATAAAAGAGTTAGGTAGTCATGATCAAAGTAAAAAACAAATTAAATGAAATCATGGAAGATAAAACTATGCTTGGAGTCTTCGAATTCTTCGTCTTCGTTATTGCTTCTTTGTTCTTGAAATTGCGTAAAACAAAATCCTCAATTGTGTGCTTGAATTGGTCTTTTATAGGGTGGGAAAGTTGAAGAAATAGGCACTTTCCTCGTGCAATTAGAAGTCCCTTACTACTCCTCTACGTCTTCTCACACCTTGCCTGGATTTTTAGTTATAATTCCAGACGGGTGTCTCAATTCTAGAGACTTCGTTCTTCATGACAATATTCAGACCCCCGTCATGATTTTTAGTTATAATTACTGACGGGGGTCTCAATTCCAGAAACTATGTTCTTCAGACTTTTGACTTCTTCACTTTTATCCCACATTTTCTTCTAAATTGCAGTTTTGACCCTCTATTTATTCAATTCTTCAATTTGTACTTGAAACACAATAAATAAACACTTTAAGCACCAATTATCAATAAAGTACACAAAAATCTCCAATTAAAAGATATAATTAAGTGTAAAAATATACACTTAACACACCCCCAAACTTGAACTTTTGCTTGTCCTTAAGCTGAATCTACTCATAAGCAAATAACTCAACTATTGCATCTCATTACATAGATTAGTGACCAACTTCATGTTTTCAGAACTTGTAATTGTAATGAAAATTCTTAAACATTCGTAAGCTCACAATTCAAAAGCACTTAGGCACTTACCATTGCGAAAACCCACAAACCATGCAATTGCTTTAAGCATCCAATATTTGTAAATTAAAAATAGAAAAAACTTTATGCTTACATACATATGTTTGACTCCAAATACTCACCAAATTCTTCTACTCTACTAATACTGAATATTAAGCTATTGGGACCATTGGGGCTTTGTGGCTTTCAATTGTTAGGCTCTTTGATACGAGGTACGAAATAAGGATATAAGTGGCTATTCTTCTTGTATTGAGGTGATTACGCCAAAATTTGAAAGATAGGCGTTTAAAACAATGAATTCACCTCTAAGGACTTTAATAAACTAGATTCTCAAGATTACAAAAGTTGATTACTTTTGCTCTTAAGACAATGGATCGAGCTTTAAAAAAAATTTCAACAACTAGTCATGTTTTCTCCCTTCTAGTCTCTTCTTCTTCTTCTTCTCCTTTTTTTTTAAAAAAAAATATTATTATTATTTTTCTTTTTATTTTTTTTTAATTTTTTTTTTAATTTTTTTTTTAAATTTTTTTTCGAAGAGGAAGAAGAAGGAGCTTTATTTTTCTATTTTTCCGAAGAAACACCCATGGGTAGTTTTTCAAGAATCTTCATCTATTCTACCTTAAACGTATTGGCTAAAAGAAATAACACATTCTCTTTGAGGCTCAAATCAAGGTTCTAAGGACTATTTCGATAAATAGGTTGGCTTGAAAGGCTCAAACGGTTCAAAGAAGGCCCAAATCATATCTCAAATCACCCACTACTCAATAAGGCGTATCATAATTTTCCTAAGATGAGCTCTAACACCGAACATAGCATGATCTAACATAAATTAATTCCAAATCTAAAATACAAAACTTTCAACCAAGGAAATGCACAAAGTGTGATTCCTAGCAATTATTCGTTTCTATGTTCCGATCAATTGAAAGCTAAACAAACATCTAATCCTTATCACAACAAAAAAAGCAATTTCGTCATCAAACTTTGATCATCTCTCATCATCATAACTCACCGACACATTCCAAGCAAATTTTTTATTTTATATAACGATAAAAGTAATAAAAAAAATCTAAAATAAAAACCTAAGGCATGCAAACTAAAGCAAATAAGCACATGTTTTTTCACCCCCAAACTTAATGTTTTCGTTGCCCTCAACAAAATTGAACAAAATTCAAGGATAGAAAACACCTGACTAGTCGGAGTCGATGTGATTGGGGTGCTCCTCCCTATCTTTCTCATGCTCCTCATCATCGGAAAGGTCGGGTACGGGCTAAAGAATTGGTGTCAGTAAAGGCTCGGGCTCTACAAAATCGGGCGTCCGACATCCGAAGTGTCGTACGATGGCATGTAGTATCTTTCCCGACCATCGTTGGAGCGCATCCACCGTGTTGACTTTATGGTCGACGATAGCCAACCAGTTCCTCGTAAGTATCATCTCTCGCTCCATCTTTTTTTCGGAATCGTCGATCAACACGTGAGCTTTAGGCTTCGTGGTCGTTTCTTTCTTGAGGTTGAGGAGTGGCGTCAAATTCGGCCAAGGCTTGTGGGTCGTCATGGATTGCTTCCTTGAATTGCGAGGCAGAAAAATCGGCAATTGGCTGCCAGATGTTGAGCTTGATGTCGTTCGGTTGCTTGGGGACTTTCATGTGTTTACACAACCCCGTGATGAGGCTAGGAAAGAATATTCTCTTTGAGTTATTGTGCATAGTCCTCCATGAGTAATCGTAGATAACACCACCGATATTGACCGACTTGCCCGTGCAGATGCATCAGGCGAGAGCACACCGGTCATGGTTGATTCGACTAAGAGAGGTGGTTGGAATCGCGTTGACGCAAATAAATGTCGACCATGCTTTGCCTTCGTAGTTGAGCAATTTATCGAACATCTTGTGGGCGTGCCTTGAAGAATTAGATTGTAGATAATTTGGATCGATTCTCTAGCCTCCCTATCGATACCAACACAATTATAAGAATTAGAGAATCAGGAGTGTGAAATTCGTGAATTTTGAGGTGAAATTCGAAAAAATAGATTTTTAGGTCGTGGGTGATTAAGATAGAAGTATGAGAAGGGTTTGAGAATTTGTGGGAAAGAAATCCAATTTTCCTTTTTTAATACGCCCAAAATTCGTTTTGGACGGCCATTCAGCAATTTGAACTATATTTCGGACGGCCCTCTAAAAAGCCGTAGGTTGAATTTGAAAACTGGGCTTTCGGACGGCCGTCTGGAAAATTGAGTTATATTTTTGACAGTTGTATCAAAAGCCATAGTTTTAATTTTCGGCGTCAAGGTTTCAGACGGTCGTCCCGAATTTCCTTTGTATTTTCAGACGGCCGTCTCAAAAGCCTTGAGTTGGCTTCAAAATCCTTGAGTTGGCTTCTTCCCTCTTAAGCTCGGACGGCCGTCTGGATTTCTTCTTGTACTTTCGGACAGCCGTCTGGACTTCTTAATTGCAATTTTGACCATGAAAATAAAATCAATTAAATTAATGAGAATGCATGACTAGGAAAATAAAAACAAACCATAAAATTAAAGAAAAAGTACGGTAAACAATAAAGCTCGGGTTGCCTCCCAAGAAGCGCTAAGTTTAGAGTCTTCAACCAGACGTTGCTTCTTTATTTTCAAGCTAAAGTGACCGAAGTCACTTGACCATCTTCACTCTCTCCACAATAAGGCTTGAGCCGACTCCCTTTCACTTTGAACGTGCGATTCGAATCACGATCCTTTATCTTGACTACTTATGAGGAATAATTTATGGACAATAAACGGTTCCGACCACTTTGATTTGCGCTTTCTTGGGAATAACAAAAAACGGGATTTGCACATTGACACCAATTGCGCCTTGTGCGAATTCCCTTTGACTTTATCCTTACGACCCCAATAGCTTGCATAGGCCTTCTCTCGTGGCTTGTTTGGCTCTTTAGGTGGCAACATCCTCCTTGTACTCTCATTGCCGTTATCATCCCAACTCTTTAGACCATCCTTTGGAAGAATTGTGGTTGAGTCCATAAAACAAACTTGCTCCTTCTGACCCTCGTTTCCGTCATCATCTCCTGCACTCAAAGATGCTTCCCAAGGGTTTAAGATCAACACATCACAATTTTCAAGATTTGTAAAATCCATAATATCAATAGCAAAACAAGCCTTATTATCACATGGATTTTTTATTCGTACTGAAAACCTTAATTTGATCGTTTGATTATGCACCGTCATCGCAAGATCACCACTAGTACAATCAATTAGAGTTCTCGACATGGCTAAAAATTGTTTCCCTACAATCAGAGGTATCTTTTGAAGTTCTTCGATGAATGGGATGTTTATGTGAATTTCCTTCAACTTGTCCAAAAAGCTTGGTATTTGGTATCGAGGTTTTTCTTTAGAAACTTTTGAGGATATGGAATTGGTGGGGCCCGTGCAATCATTGTTGATGGAAGTTCTTCTTGAATTGCTTCTTTTTCCTCAAGCTCTTTTGGATTCTCGATTGTTGTGTTTCTTTTCTCCTTCTGTGGGGCTTCTTCCAATTGCTTCCCATTTTTCTGGATGACTGCTTGGCAAGTCTCGCTCGATGTTTTTCTTTTGCAATATTTCGAGGAATGGGATTGGTTCCACCCATTCGGCTACAGTGACTTGCGGCTTTCTTTGAATTTCTTCTTTTTCCTTGATCTTTAAATCGATGGCTTGACAAGTGTCCGGTTGATGCATCTAAAAAGGTTCTCGCATTCTCGTTAATTCATTGGTAAAAGATGTGGATTTGCCTCCACTGCTCCATTCCGTGAGTTGGACATTGCCTTAAGAGAGTTTGAATCTTTCCCATGCCTCGAATAATGCTTCCCCCTTGATCTTGGTCGAAATTGTGAATTTCCTGTCGTATTCGTTCATCCTTCTCTAGCGAGCTGTAAACCTTCATGAAAAGTTTTAGGAGTTGAGGCCACGACGGGATGGAGTGAGAGGCTTGGGACATCAACCACTAGCAAGCTCTTTCTTGCAGGGAATGCTTGTAGAGAATCAATAGAAGCGCCTCTTGGGAAATACCGTTTTGACGATGGGAATTACAAGTATCGAGAAACTTAACAATGTAAAGATGTGGATCTTCACCAGCCAATCCACTAAATAACCTGTTATTGTGGAGCATCGTCAAGAGTCCTTGCTTAATCTTGAAATTATGAGCCTCAATGGGTGGATACTGGATGCTCGGGCAGAATCCGTCAAGAGTCGGGATTATGTATTCCTGAAGTGCCCGTGGCCTAACTGCTGGTTGTAGTGGAAGCCGTGGGGGTTGGTCTTGGATTCAATTTCCGTTTGCATCGAGTAAATAAGCCTCCGCGTCACTGCATTCTTCGTCTTCCATTATATTGTTTTCGCATTGAAGTTTCCTTGCGGCTCGAAAAGAGTGTCGATTTCTACGTCAACCGGTTCTCTATCGAGATTGAGTCTCCAACGCATAAAATGGTACCTAAAATAAAAATAAAAATTAAATTTGGGTGAATCGTGAAAATTGTTCAAATCTAGAGCTAGAATAAAATAAATAATTAAAATATTCCCCGGCAACGGTACCAAAAATTTGTTGGTGGTAATACCTACACGCGAGTTCATGTATTGTACAAGTAATATAATGGAATAAAAGTCCGAGTATCGATCCCACAAAGAATATTTAATTATTTAATTCTAGACATGACTAAATTCTACCAATTGTGATCGAGCCCACCCTACACAGTTGAAAGATGATTAATAATCATAAATTAAACTAAAAAAATTAAAGCAATTTAAATAATAAAATGCACGAACGCAATTAAACACGGAGATTAATCAGAGAAAGCAAGCCTAGGATTTTATTCTCCCCCCTATGTGATTATTAATTCCCCGATTCCTTCAATTATGCATGTTATTAAATAGGATACTAACATGAGATGCTAACTTAATCATAACCCGCTTCCGCGTGTATTACCATTATAATACTCTAGATTCAATTACTGTATTCCTACACAATTAATTCTACAACACAACATGCAGCACAAATCTCAATAATGGCTACATGGGAGATTAACTATATTCCTATGTTAATACTACAAAGGCTATTCTACCCAAGCTCTAATTATTAACCCGATCTTCCGATTCATGCGATTAACAATAACAACATAAAAGCACATAAAATGATCAAGTTCATGAACTTAATAATACAACTAGAAGAAATAACATGGAATTAAAACTTGCATTAAATCATGAAAAAGGGTTCATAAATCCCACATAGGGTTCGAAATAAAATCCTAGAAATAAAAGAGTTAGGTACTCATGATTAAAGTAAAAAAGAAATTAAAATAAATCATGGAAGATAAAACTATGCTTGGAGTCTTCGAATTCTTCGTCATTGCTTCTTTGCTCTTGAAATTGCGTAAAAAAAAAATCCTCAATTGTGTGCTTGAATTGGTCTTTTATGGGGTGGGATAGTTGGAGAAAGAGGCAGTTTCCTTGTGAAATTCAAAGTCCTTTACTGCGCATCTACGCCTTCGCAGACCCCCGTCTGGATTTTTAGTTATAATTCCAATCGGGGGTCTATATTCCAGAAACTATGTTCTTCAGACTTTTGACTTCTTCACTTTTCGCCCACCTTTCCTTATAAATTGCAATTTTGAGCCTCTATTTATTCAATTCCTCAATTTGTACCTGAAACACAATAAATGAACACTTTAAGCACCAATTATCAATAAAATACACCAAAAGATCCAATTAAAAGATATAATTAAGTGTAAAAATATACACTTAACAATGTCACAATGGGAGATATCCATATATTGAGTCAAATGAGCCCCAGTGCGTTTGGTGGAGTTACTGAGAATTAATAGGTGGAAATTAATTATCGAAAGGAATTTGCATCTCTGAAATATGGGATTGATTAATAACCATTGAGTAGCTTATGAGTTTTGTATCAGTCAGAAACTCGGCCGAGTAGATTTCGTATCTGCCTTACACAAATAAGTTAAGCGGGAAAGACTCAAGATAATATTCCAACTTAATTTATTTTTCAGTAAATAAATTAATTGGTGGTGATTTGATTATCTAATGCAAGGAGAAATTAAGTAATGATAACTGGAGCTCATAATATAATTTTGAGAATATAATCGAGGTCAATAATTATTTGGTAGTGGAAAATAAATAATTATTTAATATTTAATTAAATGAATTCTTTTTGGAATTTAGATTTAAATTAATTATTAAATTGGGTGTATTGTATTTTCTCCTTTAGTCTGTATTGTAGCCCAATTGATGATTCTAATAAATTGAGAAAATATAATTAAACCAAGTAAATTAGGTGAAATAATTGGAAAATTATTTGGCTAATTTTAGCCCCTAATTTTTTGCCATAGCAAGAGAGGGAGGAGAAGGATTTCTCCTTGGACTCTTTTCATACATCGTAAAGATAAGATGAAGGAAAGTTGGAGTCCTTTTGGACTCAAATTTCGGCCCCTATGCTAGAGTTCGAAGAAGATTTGATTCTCCAATCATTTTCCTAGTACATCTCTTTCTAAACCCTTATATTTATACCGTAGTTGATGGAAGAGAAAAATCATTGGATTCAAAACTAGTGTTGCCGATTTTTTGCAAGAAATTTAAACATAAATATTCTATCTTCTTTTTTGTTATTTTATGAATTTTAGATTTAGATAGTTTTCTAGGCAAGATCCCACAATCGTAGTAAAATAAATTCGGGATATACAATAGAAGATTAGGGGTTATAAGCTTTGCAATTTTCAAGAAGCCAGGAGTGGTGGGAGGTCCTCATTCGTGCACCGAAGATAGTTTGGATCTCTTTGGAAATAGGAGGGACTGGATTGAAAATTTTGGATAACATCTTTTTGGTCTTATGAAAATTCCTAGGTGAATCAGCAATGTTCAGAAATTTTCAGTTAAAGGGTATTTATGTCTTTTCAAGCCAAAAATGAACCTCCAGTCCCACAAACCGCGAGTGTATTGCACGTCAAGCTCGTAGGGTCTTTATTGCATTTGATTATCATAATGCGAGGAGAAATTAAGTAATGATAAACGGGAGCTCAAAATAGCCACGAGCCCAATATCGAAAATCATTATCATCGAGGCCCAATCACCTTTCAGTAAGGTTCGGGCCCGACAATCTCAACTAAGCTATAAATAAAGGTTTGAACTCATTCCTTAAGGTACATCCTATTAACAGGGCAATACTAAAACATGTATTCTCTGGACTATATCCACTATCAGCACGTCTGACTTAAGCGTCGGAGGGGTTTCCGCCGGATCAACCCCCCGCCTAGTTCATGTGTTCTATGATCGCAGGTATCTCAAGGTCATCAAGTTCGTGAGCCAGTGATCCACTCTGCTCTTCCAGCTTCAACTATCTAAGGTGATCTATCTTTAGCATCATCACTGACTGTGCTGCAAATTGGGCTGCTTCTAATACATGCATATGCACAAGATAAGTATTGATTAAAAGCCGGGGGCCGACCTCGCATGAAATCCAAGACCGCGGCCCGGATCGGCTGTGTTACCGAAAAGACGGGGTCGGAATCGACCTCGCATGACGGCGAAGATCGCGGCCGGTATCGGCCGCGCTACCGAAACGATGGGGTCGGAATCGACATTGCATGGCGGCGAAGACCGCGGTCGGTATCCCGCGTTACCTAAAGGATGCAGTCAGAATCGACCTCGCATGACGGCGAAGATCGCGGCCGGCATCGGCCGCGTTACCGAAATGATTGAAACGAAAACCGCGGCCGGGATCGTCCACGTTACCAAAATGACAAAAATAAGGACCGCGGCCGGGATCGACCGTGTTACCAAAATAATGGAAACGAAGACCGCGGCCAGAATCGGCTGCTTTACCGAAAAGATTGAAACGTAAACCGCGGCCAAGATCGGCCGCGTTACTGAAAAGATGGAAACGGAGACCACGGTCGGGATCGGCCGCATTACCGAAATGATGGAAACGAAGACCGCGGACGGGATCGGCCGCGTTACCGAAAAGATGGAAACGAAGAACGCCGTCGGGATCGGCCGCGTTACCGATGTTAGAATTTATTTCGTGCAAATATTAATTATATGTGTTAGATTCACTTTTTCGTTACTGTTGCGTGAAGTATTGCAACATTTCGTGAAACAGTTTAAAAAAAATACAGAAATAAATGAAACACAAATTTAAAGTGATTCATATACAATTGTGCCCTGTATCCACGGGGACCTGCAAATGAAATTTACTAATTTTTGTTTTTACAAATACAATAATAGGACATAATCAAAATACAAAGACTCCCTCTTTGTTGACGCCGTTCTTGTATACTACGCTGAATTATAAATCTTCAATTTTCAGCATGTCCTTTGCTCCGCTTAGCTGATATATTTTCTATGAAAATCACGTATCGCGATTAGAAAATAAAAACGAGAGGAAAAATATTTTTTGTGAAAAACTTCTCTCGATGAAAAGACGTTCCTGGATCAGCAATAAAAAGAGAAGAATAATATAATTTTTCTCTCCAAAGAAAGGCGTGTAGTATGAGGCGTTGTGCTGCTCTATTTATACTTCTACAGGTGTTAAGAATCCTACAAGGAAATAAAGTCCATTATGTTAGAGTAGGTGACCAACAAGCCAACATGTGGCTGTGGTCTTTCGTATTTATTATGGTAATAAACGAACCTTTATTCGTATTAATGATAAAACGCCTTGGCATTCTATATCTTTATCCCTTTGTCACAAGCATAGATATAGTCCTTACAGTTATTACAAGTACTAGTAATTGATCGTTAGGATCGTGAGATATTTACTTAAGTATTATAACTGTTAAACGTGTTCCTAGTCGAAGGGTTACGCCACCAATGAGGATATCGGCCTTTCCCATTAAGAGACTAGCACTTAGTGTATGTGTACTGCGTCTCATGAGTAAACGGTATTGTGATATCGGCATGCATAAGTGGGTGCTCGTAAGTGTTAGAGTAGCTGACCAACAAGCCAACATGTGGCTGTGGTCTTTCGTATTTATTATTGTAATAAACGAACCTTTATTCGTATTGAAGATAAAACAACTTGGCATTCTATATCTTTGTCCCTTTGTCACAAGCATAGATATAGTGTCCCATGGGGTTCGTCTCTCGAAATCTATGTGTCCTCAAACACCTAATGAAATCGAGGAGATGAAAAGGACGCCTTATGCTTTTGCCATACGAAGCATAATGTATGGCATGCTATGTACGAGACCCGATATTGCGTATGCTGTGAGTGTCACAAGAAGATATTAGTCTAACCCCGGCCCGGCTCACTGGAAGGGCGTGAAAGATATCCTCAAGTACTTACGAAGGACTAAGGATATATTTTTGGTTTATGGGGGTGCCGAGTTGAAATTAGAGGGCTTTACCGACACTAGTTTTCAATCGGATGTGGACGACTCAAAGTCGAACTCTAGATTTATATTCACGCTTAATGGTGGTGCCGTGTGTTGGAAGAGTTCCAAGCAAAGCACGACGGCCGATTCAACTACCGAAGCGGAATACATTGCAGCGTCCGAAGCTGCAAAAGAAGGGACATGGATAAGGAAGTTCATCCAATAGTTGGGTGCCATTCCTAATGTTAGTGATCCAGTACCGTTGTACTATGATAACACCGGAGCCGTGGCGCAAGCTAAGGAGCCACGATCTCATCAGAAGTCAAAGCATATTCTGAGGAAGTATCATGTGATCCGAGAGATCATTGATAGAGGTGAAGTTAAAGTAGAACGAGTCACCTCAGAAGAGAACGTTGCAGACTCCTTCACGAAGCATTTACCAAGATGGGTCCACGAGAAACATCGAGAGTCGATGGGATTACGATTCATGGGTAGTTGGCTTTAGGTCAAGTGGGAGATTGTTAGAGTAGGTGACCAACAAGCCAACATGTGGCTGTGGTCTTTCGTATTTATTATGGTAGTAAACGAACCTTTATTCGTATTAATGATAAAACACCTTGGCATTTTATATCTTTGTCCCTTTGTCAGGAGCATAGATATAGTCCTTACAGTTATTACAAGTACTAGTAATTGATCGTTAGGATCGTGAGATATTTACACGAGTATTATAACTGTTAAACGTGTTCCTAGTCGAAGGGTTACGCCACCAATGAGGATATCGGCCTTTCCAATTAAGAGACTAATACTTAGTGTATGTGTACTGCATCTCATTAGTAAACGGTATTGTGATATCGGCATGCATAAGTGGGTGCTCGTAAGTTGATGAGTTCACTGAACTCCCTCACCCTAGAAATCTCTAAGTGGTTCCCAATAATCGAGTAGAGATATCTATGGTATAGTTGTACACCATTAGTCCTTATGACCTAGACATCACCGTGACTTCACTAGAGGACCAGCTGAATCGTGACCTGTCCTTGAGTTCCACCGAGGACCATCCCAAGGGCCAGTGTTCGTGCAGTCCGAAATCTAGTGGGAGGTTGTGCATTGTAGTCGGGGATTCGATCGCTAGAATAGTCTTGGATGTCCTGTGTGTTCTGATAGTTTGTAATCATTCTATGTCTCTGGCCAGAGCTGACTAAGTGATGATTAGAGAATTCGATTCTCTAAGTCATGCACGTAACGATTACAACACTTAGAATGATCGCACCGTCATTGAACAAATAAAGAGGTCTCGACGAACCAATGCCTCTAGTTCAATCAGGACATATGAATCGAAGAGTTCGTACTGTACGTTAACTATATCTGAAGGTTCTTGGAGGCACTTCATTTGTATCTAGGGAATCATGACGCGTAGTTGCTAGACGCTAATCTTGATTCGTTGGGTGATTAAGATGAAACGAGCTTCATCTTAATAGTAACTTTAAGGGACGAGTTTTCACCAAAAAGGGTTGTGGGCCCTTGGCTAGCTTACACCTGAACCATCGAGGGTTACACTGCTCGTGCACATGAGATCTTTGAATAAACGGTCAGAGATAAAATGGTTTATCTTTGCATGATTGGAAAAGCCAATATGATTGGGTCCAACATTCGTAATTTGGAATTATGAATGAGAATAAGAAAAGGAAAAGAATAGGAAAACGTATTAGTGGACTTTCTAAATCGAGAAGTTTCCAAATTTAGAAAGTGCACTGAATTAGGGTTTCCACTTTTGGAAAGTTGGAAATCGAGAGTTGGCACTCGTAATGACGAGAACATTATAATGATTCCGAAGATGTAATCGTTGAAATTTTCCGATCATTGAATTGAGAGAGACGAGCAAGTAAAAGAACTAACGAACTTAAGCTGTTGGGCCCGGTCCAACTTAAGCCCGTTAGGGTTTTGTGCAAGACACTATAAATACTTGATTTATAGGTCTTACACAAAAAAACACACATAAACCCTAACCCTAGCCGCTCTCACTCTCTCTCTCGGGCACTCTCCCCGCGGCCATCACCGGCGCCGTCGCCAGATTCTTGCCGGAATCGGCCATCTCTTGGCCGATTCACATTGGTAGTTCTTTCCTTCTTTCTATTCTTCCGTTTTTCTTACTATTACGTGTCTAGTGCCACGTGTTTAGTAGATCGAAGTATACGAGGTGAAATCCGAGAGGAGGAAGATCGAAGATCGAAGAATCGAGGAGCAGCACACGAGCTGACGCCACACGCATTCCCACGCGCCGCCCGAAGACAGCGCGTGAGCCACACGCGCCGCCGCAGCTCGTCTTGCCGCTGCTGCCGTTCCGCCGCTACTGCCCCGTATTGCACGGATTGGTTTTCGTGGCAATCTAGCTTTGCTTAGTGCGCCTACCTCATGCTTCAAGAGGTAAATTTTTGAATCTATTGTAGTTAGATTCGGTTACGTTTAAATTGAATACATATGTTCGTTCTTGTATGATTTTATGTGATTACATGAAATGTTTATTTGTTGCGAGCATGATTATTTGATTTAAACGCGAGCATGCTAGTTGATTTAATTTCGATTAAGTAATTAAACATGTATGTTGTTTTTAATTTCGCTGGAAGCGCAAAGGTACGCAATTAATTGATTTCAATTATCGGGCATGTGTTTATGTGTTTTAAATTTGTTTAAATCGCAAAAAAAATTTGTTTTCCGCTGCGTACACGTGTCCGATTCCCAACACATTAGGGTTAGGAAACTCTTAATCACGTAGTAAATAATATTTTCAATACAAGGAAACTCTTTACAAGAAAAATTCCTATTATAAATCAATTAATGACAAATGAAAAGAATTAAAAGCTACAAGGACTCTTCCCTTCTTTAGCTCACGGTCTATGCAAACTTGTGGCACAAGTTTTATTTAATTCACCACTTTTCTACCTTATACACATTGGCTAAAAGAAAGAACATCTTTTCTCTGAGGCTCAAATCAAGGTTCTCAGTATAATTTCGATAAAAAGGTCGGCTTGAAAGGCTCAAACGGTTAGAAGAAGGCCCAAATCATATCCCAAATCACTCACTACTCAATACTTCGTATCATAAATTTCCTAAGGTGAATTTTAAAACCGAACATAGCATGATCTAGCACAACTTAAGTCCAAATTTAAAATACAAACATTCAACAAAACCAATGCACAAAGTGTGATTCCTAGCAATAATTCGTTTCTAAGTTCCGTTGAATCGAAAGCTAAACATACATCTAATCCTTATCACACAAAACAAGCAATCTCATCATCAAACATTGATCATCTCTCATCATCATAAATCATCGATGCATTAGACTCCAGCAAATAATTTTTTTTTCTTTTTATATTCCGGAAAAACGAGAAAAGCAATAAAAAAAATAAAACCTAATGCATGCAAACTAAAAAAAATAAGCACAAAAACATGTTTTTCACCCCCAAACTTAAAACTTTCGTTGCCCTCCACGAAATTAGCACCCAATTTAAAGATAGAAACCACTTGATTTAGTCGGAATTGTCGTCATCGAGGTATGAGGATTGGCGGGAAAGAATTGCAATTTTTTTTTTGTTGCCCGAAATATGTTCGGAAGGCCGTCCTAGTTTAAGGGATATTACTCGGACGGCTGTCCCACAGGCAGTGCTGGAGATTGCGGCCTTTTGTTTCGCAGACGGCCGTCTGGGATTTTGCTTGCAATTTCGGACGGCCGTCTGGACCCCCTGACCATGTTTTCTACCCTGAAAATTAAAATTCAAATAAATTAATTAGAATGCATGCCTATGAGAATAAAAACGAAATGAAAATTTAAAGAAAACTACGAAAAACAATAAAGCTCGGGTTGCCTCCCGAGAAGCGCTAAGTTTAAAGTCTTCAGCCGAACTTTGCTTCTTTATTTTCAAGAAAAAGTGACCGAAGTAACTTGGCAATCTTCACGTGCTTCCCAATATGGTTTGAGCCGGCTTCGCTTCACGTTGAACGTACGATTTGAATCTCGCTCCTTTATCTTGATTACCTCGTGAGGAAGAATTTATTGGACAGTAAACGGCTGCGACCACATTGATTTGTGCTTCCTTGGTAATAACCAAAGAAGGGATTTGCACAATAACACCAATTGTCCTTTGTACAATTCCTTTTTGATTTTATCCTTATGACCCCAATATCTTGACTCATCCTTCTCTCGTGGCTTGCTCGATTCTTTGGGTGGCAACATCTTCCTTGCATTTTCATCGTCGTTAAGACCCCAACTCGTATGACTTTCTCTTGGAGGAGTTGAAATTGAGTCCATGAAGTAAACTTGCTCCTTCCAATTCCGGTTTCCGCCATCATCTCCTGCACTCAAAGATGCTTTCCCATGGTCCAAGATCAAAACATCAAAATTTTCATGATTTGTAAAATCCATAAGCTCAATAGAAAAACACTCATTATTATCACATGAATTTTCATTAGCACTTAAAACATTGAATTTGATTGTTTGATCATGCACCGTCATTGTAAGATCACCACTAGCACAATCAATAAGGGTTTTCGACGTGGCTAAAAATGACCTCCCTACAATAAGAGGTATCTGCCTATCCTCATCTATATCAAGTATAACAAATCAACAGGGAAGATAAATTTATTAACTTTCACTAGCACATTCTCTAAAATACCTTTTGGGTAAACTAAAGACCTATCGGCTAATTGAAGAGTTATAGCCGTCGTTTCAATCTCACCTAACCCAAGATTTTTAAAAGTGGAATGAGGCGTAAGATTAATGCTAGCGCCTAAGTCAATGAGCCATCAAATTTTTTTACCTCCTATAGTACAAGGAATAGTAAACTTACCTGGATCGCCGAATTTTTGTGAAAGGGGCCAAGTCAGAATTGCACTAATTTGCTCCGTGAGTTGGATCATCCCGTTCCCTTGCAATTTCTTACCTTTCCTCACGAGGTCCTTGAGGAACTTTACCCACTTTGGCATCTTTGAACTGCTTTGATGAAAGGAATATTTATGCGAATTTCTTTCAACTTGTCCAAAACTCTTTGGTATTCGGCATCGAGCTTCTTCTTTAAAAACTTTTGAGGATACGGAATTGGAGCGACTTGTGAAAACACTGTTGATGGTGGCTCTTCAGGAGTTGATTCTTTTTCCTCATTCACTTTCGGCTTCTCGATTGCCGTGTTTTTCTTCTCTTTTCGCGGGGATTCCTACCATTGCTTACCTTTTTTCAAGGTGACTGCTTGGCACGTCTCGTCCTCGATATTTTTCGTTAGCAATCTTTGTGGATATGGGATTGGTTCCACCCATGCAGCTACAGTGACTTGCGGCTTGATTTGAATATCTTTCTTTTTCTCGATCTTGAAATTGATAGCTTGGCATGTCTCGAAATTTTGCTTTCGAGGATCTTCCATATTCGATGGCAATGCTCCTGCCGGACGGTTCTCTTGATTCACAATGAATTGAGCGAATTTATTCTCCAAATTCCGCAGCGAGGCTTGGGTAACGGTCATGAATTGGGCCAATATCTCATCCGTGTTTGATTTTTTGGCCGGTGGATTGTTTCCCTGATAACTTTGTTGAAGAGGGGCTTGATTTTGGAATTGACCTTGAGGTCTTTGATACCCTTGGCCTTGTTGATTCCCTCCATATTTCCCTTGTGATCTCCACCCTTTGATTTTGGAATTGGCGAGGCGCATTATTGACGTAGTTGAGCGACTCCACATCTTGTTGGCATTGGAGCGTGTAATGATTTCCACCACAAATTTCACAGCATGAAGAATCAATTGCTTGGACTTGTTGTGGTGGACTTGCTTTGATGTGCTGCAGAAGGAGTTGATTTTGTTGAGCAACTTGGGTCACTTGAGCTGGAAGGGCCGTAATTGCATCTAACTCCAACACTCCGGGAACTTTCTTGGCTCCACTAACCGTCCTCTCGCTTGACTTGGCAAACCGATTTTGTGCAATTTGATCCAACATAATAAATGCATCCGGTATCGATTGACTCATGAAGTTATGACAGGTTGATGCATCTAAAACGGTTCGTGCATTCTCGTTAATCCATTGGTAGAATATGTGGATTTGCCGCAATTGCTCTACTCCATGTGTTGGACACTGCCTCAAAAGGTTCTTAAATCTCTCCCAAGCCTCGTATAATTGCTCGCCTTGCTCTTGGAAAAAAATTCCCGCCGTATTCTCTCGTCCTTCTCGCGTGAGGTGTAAACTTTCATGAAAAGGTTGAGGAGTTGAGGCCACGACGAGATAGAGTGGGGGGCTTGGGACATCAACCACTGGCGAGCTCTTCCTTGTAAAGAGTGCTTGAAGAGAATTAATTGAAGCGCTTGTTGTGAAACGCCGTTTTGACGATGGGAATTACATGTATCTAGAAAATTGACAATGTGAAGATGGGGATCTTCACCTGCCAATCCACTAAATAGCCCGTTATTTTGGAGCATCGTCAATAGGCCTTGTTTGATCTCAAAATTGTGCGCCTCAATAGGTGGATATTGGATGCTGGGGCGGAATCCGTCAAGAGTCGGGATTATGTAATCTTGAAGTGCCTGTTGCCTAACTGATGGCTGTAATGGAGTTTGAGGGGGTGGGTCTTGGATGCGAATTCCATTCGCATCGAGTAAATTAATCATAACCCGCTTCCGCGTGTATTACAATTCTTATACTCTAGATTCAATTACTGTATTCCTATGCAATTAATTGTATAGCACAACATTAAGCACAAATCTCAATAATGGCTACCTAAGAGATTAACTAGATTCCTATGTTAATACCACAAAGGCTCTTCTACCACAGTTCTAATTATTAACCCGATCTTCCAATTCATGCGATTAACAATAACATAAAAGGACATAAGGTGATCTAATTAATGCACTTAATAAAACAAGTAGAAGAAATAATCCGGAATTAAAACTTGCATAAAAACATAGAAAAGGGTTCATAAATCCCACATAGGAATCCAAATAAAATCCTAGAAATAAGGAAATTAGCTACTCATGGTTAAAGCAAAAACGCAAATAAAATAAGTCATAAACGATAAGTCTATGCTTGGAGTCTTCGAAGTCTTCGTCTTCGTTATTGCTTTGTTGCTCTTGAAATTGCGTAAAAGATGGATCCCCAATTGTGTTCTTGGCTTGGTCTTATATAGGGTGGAAAATTTGGAGAAGAAGGTTCCTTGTGCAATTAGGATTCCTTTACTGCGTCTTTTCGTAATCTCGGACGGTCGTCCCGAATTTTGCACTAAAACTCGGACAGCCGTCTCAAAACCAGAGACTGCTTCTGCTTCTCAGACGGTCGTCCCAGTTTTAAGTGTATTTTTGGGACGGCCGTCCCGGGCTATATTTATTCAGATTTTTTATTTCTTCATTTTTGGCCCATATTTTCTCCAAAATTGCAGTTTTTACCCCATACTTTTAAAATTCTTCAATTTGTACCTAAAATACAATAAATCAACTTTTTAAGCACGAATTATCGTTAAAACACACCAAAAGCTCCAATTAAAAGGTACGATTAAGTGTAAAAATATACACTTAACACCCACCATAGAAATGTGTTGAATGTATTGTGTGTTCTTGGTTTTTATGTGTGTGTGTGTGTTTCTTAGAGAGAGAGAGTGTTTATGGTCTGTGTTTTCTTCTTCTCTGTGTGGCCAGCCTTCTCTCCAGTCAAAATTTTCTGCCCTTTTTTATCTTGCCTCTTTATCCTCTCTTGGGACGTGTGCCAAAGAGAGAGAAAGAGAACTGATGATAGGCTGGGCCAGAGAGATGGGGGAAGAATGGGTTGGGCTAGAGAGATTGGTCCATTTTAGTTTGAACTATTTGGGCCTCGGCAAATCAGCCCAAATCACTACCCTTTAAAAAATTAGAACATGATTGGCAATTGTAAGATATTATTCGACGAAGGCCTATGAAATGAGGCCTTATATATATATGACCAAATAAGAATATATTAATTTATCAACACTTATCGTTAGAAACAGTTGAAATAACTCTATGTGACATTTGGATTTGTTTGTGAATGCAGAATGAAATTAAAATAGTTGGAATGGGTTCGTCCGAGGTTATATTATTTTAGCTCACTTTTCTTGGTTAATCACATGGATAAAGTGCTATTAAAAATTATTAAAAATGACGTGATGTGCTCACTAGTTAGGTCATAGAAAAATACTTGCTTGTATTCGAGTCCTATTTGAATCTCATTTCCTAATGCATGGCCAATATTGATGCATATGACAATTAGTTGTACTTATATGCAATAACTATGATATCCTAAATTTAGAGTGTGTATGTTTGTGTGAACGCAATATATACATAAGCTAAATTGAAGTTGAGCCACCAATTTCTTATTACACTTTTTTGCCCTTTTCTCTCCACCATATTGTTTCTCAAGAATCTATCTACACATTGTTTATATTATTGATCAAACTGCATGGTCGAAAGTGGGGTTTGCTTATTTTTCTGGCCAACTTTGTGGGACAATTGGCCGGAAAGAGACGAGGCTTTTTCAAATCCTTCATTTCCTCCGTGTGGGGTATGCATTTCTCTTATGCTCTTTTTTTTTTTTTTTTCTTTTTTGCGTTAATTGTACTTATTAAATAAATCATATTTTTCCCCCAATTTTTCTTTGTTATTGACATTGATGCTTATCCAATCATTTATAAGTTTTGTTTTTAATTTTTTTGTTTATTTTTTCTGTAAAAATAAACCTTCAGAAATTTGACTATTTAAAAAATTTGAAAACTTGCAAATTTAGGAACTTTTGGCACTCAAATTGTATTTATTTCATAATCAAAGGAATTCGAAATAAATATTTAAAAAAACAAAAAAAAAAAAAAAGAAGAAGAAAAGAATTCAGTTAATGGATCATAAAAACATAAAGGAGGCACAATGTAATTAAATTAGCATGTCCTAGTGACAATTCTAATTAAAGAAAGATAAAATTTCCTCTACGTCTGATTTGCATGTTTGATTGGTGACTCATGTACTTTGTATATTTATTACACCAACAGGTAAGTGAATATTTTGAAGTAGGTAGTGGGTATGGAATCTTCAAATAATCAAACGAATGGAACAACAAAATTTGAGCATGAGATAGCTGCTAGTGCATATGCGAATTTGAAGACACATCCTCCCCCTGCTATTGATAAAATTGCACTTCACCCTAAAGAAAGTAAACTAAATAAATCACCATCATCATCTGAAAGTTCTTCTTCACCAGACTCCCCATTAGATGATCCTTTCCACAACGGCAACGACAACGATGACGATGATGATGATGTTGATACATTGGCTTCGAGCAATCCATCTGCTAAAATTGAACCACCAATTAAAAATGCATCTTCGTCATCATCATCAGCAACAACAGCAGCAGCAACAACAACAACAACTACTACAACAACAACAACATCCACAACAACAACAACAACAACAACAATTGAAGCACCTCCTAACCAAGAGATGGAGCGTATTGATCATGGATCCTATAGGATTCCACCTTCAGTTTTTGAAACAAGTCCGTCCTCCAAAGCAATGGATTGGAGTGTAGCATCAAACGAGTCATTATTTAGCATTCATACCGGGAATATGAGCTTTACAAATGATCACATATTATGGCGATCAGGAGAACTATGTACCCCAGTTGGAGATCAAGTACAGACTGATCACATGTTCAGTTACTCTGCTCAACAACCAAGTGGAGGTGTAGGATCTGATATGAGAAGTCGAGAGCTTGGATTAGCAGAGGCAACTATGAAAGAGGTGATAAAGGAAAGTGAATGTGACAACTATGAACCATCATTGGCTTCTGTGCGCAATTGTCGTCGTTCTCAAGGGAGTGATGCGAGCACTAGATCTTTTGCATTTTCTTTGTAAGTAAATCACATCCAACTTTTAGTCCATCTATAAAAAAAATTAATCATAATTATCTTTCCTTGAAGTAGTAGAAAAAGTTTGTCATTATATTAATGAATAAGAAACTTCTTATTACAATTAATCTGGCCATTACAAATATAGAACACATATATCTCATGAATGATAAAAAATAAATCATTCCCGTATAATGTTTTCCAGAATTGGAGGAGAAACTGACAAAAGTGCTTCATCAGTGAGGATGCCTAGCTCTGTAAGGTCAGGCCAAGAGCAAGTGCAATCTCAGCCAATTTTGACGAAAGCAGAATCGACGAAACCTGATCAGCCAAAAACTCCTACAACAACACCAAATGGGGCCGCTCAGTCCAATTGGTTTTCATTCTTTAATTGTTGCTCATGTGGTAGAAGTTAACAAACAATTGCAATGCCAAAATTAATATATACTTGGAACAACAAACCTATATATATCAAGGTTTGTAATGATTCATGAGTTCACAGGACGAAGTTGCACTGTCCACGCGCTCTAAAATTATGTACAACTTATCAAGTTGGGTGTTGACTTGAGATCCGATGAATTTTTCCGGACCGAGACCCCTAAGGCTTTTGCGACACACAATAATTGGCTGCTCCACCAAATACAGTTGATGAAAGTGGTATATGGTAGGATTCAGAGAGAATGATGGAGGTTTCAGTAGCTGATTGGACCAACGAAGACAGTCCCATTGATCACTTGTTTCAAATCTAAACTTTTTATGTAAATTTTAATAATTTTTCAATATGCACACTTCTACCAAACTGCACTCTCTCATGCTAATGAAATACTAGTTGCACAATTCAGGGATCACTGCTACTTTAATATTTATTTGTTTTATATAATAAAAGGAAATGGATGAAAAACACAAATTTTCCTCTAGTTTCGGCTGTGATAAGACTCCAGTTAGTCATTTTCTTTTGGCTAGGTAATGTATTTGGGCGAATCCCGAATAAGCTCGCGACAAGAGCATTTAATTAAAAAAGAGACATCCTACTTTTTTGTCTTGCTAATATATCTAGCCATTAACACTTATTTGCAACTAAGGAAAACTCTTTCATACATACTAAAATTACCCCGAACTCTTTGAAACCACAATTCACCTCCATTTCATGATTAAACCTAAATTTATCTCAAATTTTCACCAATTAACCAATTTTGACCCTAATCTTGATCATGAGCGTCGGTCTGCCGCCATTGAATTTTTTTAATAATCTGTTTTCTAATTTTTTTTTACAAAGTCCTTTATTAAGAGATTGCAACTGATTACTAGACTTTTGCATTTACTGTCTAATTTACTCACTTCTGTTTTGGGACATGCAATATTGTATGTTGCTTCATTGGTCTGAATTAGACCAAGTTCATTTCAGGAGTATTCACCATTGCAACTTGTTTATGGGCATCAGCCAGACATTTCTTACTTTATATATTTGGTTGCATTGTTTATGTTCCACTTTCTACTTCTCAGAGAACAAAACTGGGTCCCAAATACGACTTGGACTATATATTGTTTTGATTCTCCATCTACAATTAGATACATTGAACCCTTGATGGGTGATTTGTTAAAGGCAAGATTTGTGGATTTCCATTTTATGAGACAATTTTCACGTAGTTAGTGGGAGAAAGATCGTCGGTTCATGTTGAACAGAGCGAAATTACATAGAATGTACCATCTTTGTCTCATCTTGATCCACAAATCAATGTGAGAAAGAAGTAAAAATGATAATCCATTTGCAAAATATTGCGAATAAATTACCAGATGCTTTTACTGATATGAAAATAGTGAAAACATCTCTTTAATCGGCTATAAATATTAAGTGTATATTTTTTTACACTTAATTATATCTATTAATTGGAGCTTTTGGTGTATTTTATTGATAATTGGTGCTTAAAAAGTGTTGATTTATTGTGTTTCAGGTACAAATTGAAGAATTTAATAAATAGATGGTCAAAACTGCAATTTAGAAGAAAAGGTGGGCAAAAAGTGAAGAAGTCAAAAATTTGAAGAATATAGTTTCTGGTTTTGAGACCCCCGTCTGGAATAATAACTAAAAATCCAGACGGGGGTCTGAGATCGCAGTGAAGCGCAATAAGGGAATCCTAATTACACAAGGAAACTGCCTTTTTCACCAAACTTTTTCCACTCTATAAAAGACCAACTCAAGCACACAATAAAAGGTAACTTTTTTACACAATTTCAAGAGCGAAGAAGCAATAACGAAGACGAAGAATTCAAAAACTCCAAGCATAGTTTTATCTTCCATAATTTATTTTAATTACATTTTTACTTTAATCATGAGTAGCAAATCTTTTATTTCTAGGATTTTATTTCGAACCCTATTTGGGATTATGACCCTTTTCCATGATTTTATGCGGGTTATAATTTTTTATTATTTCTTCTTCTTGTTTTATTACGTGCATGAACTTTATCACTTTATGTGCTTTGTTGTTATTATTAATCGCATGAATCGGAAGATCGGGTTAATAATTAGAACTGTGGTAGAAGAGTGTTTGTGGTATGAACATAGGAATGTAGGTAATCTCTTAGGTAGATATTATTGAGATTTGTGCTTCATGTTGTGTTCTAGAATTTATTGCGCAGGAATACAGTAATTGAATCTAGAGTATTAGAATCGTAATACACGCGGAAGCAGATTATGATTATTTTAGCATCTCAGGTTAGTAATCCGATTTAATAACTTGCATAATTGAAGGAATTGTGGAATTAATAATCACATAGGGGGAAGAATAAAATCCTAGGCATGTTTTCTCTGATAAATCTTCGTTTTTAATTATTTTCGTGTTGTTACTTGCTTAATTCGTTTTAATTTAATTTAGAATAATTGCTCAACTTTTGACTGTGTAGGGTGGGCTTGACCATAATTAGTAGAATTTAGCGTCTACAATTAGATAAGGTATTCCAACCAACAAGTTTTTGGCGTCGTTGCCGGGGAATATTTTAATTATTTATTTTTTCTAGCTCTAGATTTGAACAATTTTCACGATTCACCCAATTTTAATTTTAATTTTCTTTTTATTTTTATTTTAGGTACCATTTTATGCGCAGGAGACTCAATCTCTACAAAGAACCGTTTGATCACGAAATCGAACACAGTTTTCGAGCAACTAGGAGACTTCAACGTGAAAATAATACAATGGAGAACGACGAACACAAATGGAATTAGAATCCAAGACCAACTCCCACGGCTTCCACAACATTCAGCAGTTAGGCCGCGGGCACTTCAAGACTACATAGTCCCTACTCTTGATGGATTCCGCCAAAGCATCCAGTATCCACCCATTGAGGCGCATAATTTTGATCTCAAGCAAGGCCTTTTGACGATGTTCCAAAATAACGGGTTGTATAGTGGATTGACAGGTGAAGATTCACATCTTCACATTTTTAATTTTCTCGATACCTGTTACTCCCTTCGTCAAAAAGGTGTTTCCCAAGAGGCGCTTCAATTAATTCTCTTCAAACACTCCCTCCAAGGAAGAGCTCGCCATGGTTGATGTCCCAAGCCCCCACTCTATCTCGTCATGGTCTCAACTCCGAAAACTTTTCATGAAAGTTTGCAGCTCACCAGAGATGGACGAGAGAATACGACGGGAAATTCATAATTTCATCCAAGATCAAGGGGAAGCATTATTCGAGGTGTGGGAGAGATTCAAAACTCTTTTAAGGCAATGTCCAACTCACGGAGTGGAGCAATGGCGGCAAACCCACATCTTCTACCAAGGAATTAATGAGAATGCGAAAACCGTTTTATAAGCATCAACTGGAGGTAATTTTATTAGTCAATCTATACCTGATGCATTTATTATGTTGGATCAGATTGCGCAGAACAGGTTTGCCAAATCAAGAGAAAGGACAATTAGTGGAGCCAAGAAGGTTCCCGGAGTTTTGGAATTAGATGCAATTACGGCTCTTCAAGCTCAAATTACCCAAATTGCTCAACAGTATCAGCTCATTTTACAACACATCAAGGCAAACCAACCACAACAAGTCCAAGCCGTGGATTCTCCATACTGTGAAATTTGCGGTGGAAATCACTACACGCTCCAATCCCAGCAAGATGTGGAATCACTCAACTACGTCAACAATGCGCCTCGCCAATTCCAAAATCAAGGATGGAGATCACAAGGGCCATACAAAGGGAATCAACAAGGCCAAGGGTACCAAAGACCTCAAGGTCAATTTCAAAATCCAGCCCCTCCTCAACAAAGCTATCAAGGCAACTATCCACTGGCCCAAAATTCACACACTAATGAGGTGTTTGCCCAATTTATGACCGCCACCAGCCTCAATACGAAATTTCGAGACTCAATTGGCACAACTAGCATCGAATCAAGAGAACCGTCTGGCGGGAGCATTGCCATCGAATACGGAAGACCCTCGAAAGCAGAAGTTTGAGACTTGCCAAGCTATTTATTTAAGGCTCGAGGAAAAAGAAGAAATTCAAAGAAAGCCGCAAGTCATTCTAGCCGAATGGGTTGAACTGATATCATACCCCCAAAGATTTCAAAAGAATACGATCGAGGCCGAGACTTTCCAATTAGTCACTCTGAAAAACGGGAAGCAATTGGAAGAAGCCCCACGGAAGAAGAAGAGAAACACGGCAATCGAGAAACCGAGAGAGCTTGAGGAAAAAGTAGTAATTCAAGAAGAACCGCCATTGACAGTAATTGCACGGGCCCCACCAATTCCATATCTTCAAAATTTTCTAAAGAAAAAGATCGATGCCGAATACCAAGGCTTTTTGGACAAGTTAGGAATATAGTGCAATTCTTACACGGCCCATTCCACAAAAACTCGGCGATCCAGGTAAGTTCACTATTCCTTGTCAAGTGTATATTTTTACACTTAATTATATCTTCTAAATGGAGCTTTTGGTGTATTTTATTGATAATTGGTTCTTAATGTGTTGATGTATTGTGTTTCAGGTACAAATTGAAGAATTGAATAAATAGAGGGTCAAAATTGCACTTTAGAAGAAAAGGTGGGAGAAAAGTGAAGAAATCAAAAATTTGATGAACGTAGTTTCTGGATTTGAGACGCCCGTCTGGAATAATAACTAAAAATCCAGAAGGGGGTCTGAGTATTTTTTCAAGTCTCTGGAATTCCGTCTAGAATTATAACTAAAAATCCAGACGGGGGTCTGAGATGGTAGTGAGGCGCAGTAAGTGAATCCTAATTACACAAGGAAACTGCCTCTTTCACCAAACGTTTCCCACCCCATAAATGACCAACTCAAGCACACAATTAAAGGCAACTTTTTACACAATTTCAAGAGCGAAGAAGCAATAACGAAGATGAAGAATTCGAAGACTCCAAGCATATATTTATCTTCCATGATTTATTTTAATTTTGTTTTAACTTTAATCATGAGTAGCTAATCTTTTATTTCTAGGATTTTATTTCGAACCCTATTTGGGATTATGAACCCCTTTCCATGATTTTATGCAGGTTATAATTTTTGATTATTTCTTCTTCTTGTTTTATTACGTGCATGAACTAGATCACTTTATGTGCTTTGCTATTATTATTAATCGCATGAATCGGAAGATCGGGTTAATAATTAGAACTGTTGTAGAAGAGCATTTGTGGTAGTAACATAGGAATGTAGTTAATCTCTTAGGTAGACATTATTGAGATTTGTGCTTCATGCTATGTTCTAGAATTAATTGCGCATGAATACAGTAATTGAATCTATAGTATTAGAATCGTAATACACATGGAAGCGGGTTATGATTATTGTAGCATCTCAGGTTAGTAATCCCATTTAATAACTTGCATAATTGAAGGAATTGGGGAATTAATAATCGCATAGGTGGGAGAATAAAATCCTGGGCTTGTTTTCTCTGATAAATTTTCGTTTTTAATTGCTTTCATGTTATTACTTGTTTTTTCGTTTTAATTTAATTTAGAATAATTGCTCAACTTTCGAGTGTGTGGGGTGGGCTTGAGCATAATTGGTAGAATTTAGCGTCTAGAGTTAGATATTTAAATATTCCCTTTGAGACCGGTACTTGGACTAAAAAATCCATTATATTACTTGTATGATACGTGCACTTGCGTGTAGGTATTCAAACCAACAATAAACACCCCAGGTGGATGTCCCTGAAGGACAACATGAAGAATTCATGAAACCTCGCTGAAGCGTGGGCCACCTATTGGCGCAAAAGATAAGAACCCTAGAAGGAGAGGGTAATAGAAGTAAATTCTCTTGAAGAGAATATTTTGGTTTCCTTTAGTATTGGACGATACAAAGATGAAGTGATGTGTGATGTTGTGCCCAAAGCAAGTCATATCTTACTTGGGTGACCTTGGCAATCTGATCGACGAACTATCCATGATGGTTACAAAAATCGCTACACTTTTACTAAGGACAACAAGCGAGTCACACCTGCACCTTTACCACCTTGCTAGGTGTTTGAGGAGCAAAAGCACATCAAGAGTCCATGGCTGCAAGTTCAAATAAAATGAGAATGAACGTGTTAGTAGTAGTGGAGGGGTAAAACAAGAGAGTTTAGCCAAAGTGAGAAAATAAAAAGAGAGTACAACCTAAAGAAAGAAAGATGAGAGAAAAAAAGAGCTTTTGTGCAAAAGAAAGAGAGATTAAGAGTGCATGTAAGGGTGAGAGAGAATAATGATGTTGTTAGTGTTTAGGGAGTCCTATTTTTCTAATGCTAACCTTAATTATTCTTTGTCTATCATTGTTACTTCTCTTTTGCAGTAGTTCAATGATATCTTTTTGGACGACAAGGCAAAGGGGTTTCCGCCAATTCGAGGGATCGTGCACCAAATTGATTTCTTCCGAGGTCCCGAATTCCGAATAGACCAGCTTACCAAAGTAGTGTCGAGGAGACGAAGGAGTTACAACGGCAACTGGACGAAGTGTTAGCTAAAGGGCATGTTCGAGAAAGCATGAGTCCTTGTGCAGTGCCTGTTTTAGTACCGAAGAAGTATGGGAGTTGGAGAATGTGTATTGATTGTCGAGCTATCAACAAAATTACGGTAAAGTATCGACACCCCATTCCTCGATTAGATGACATGTTAGATGGATTACATGGTTCCATTATCTTCTCTAAAATTGATTTGAAAAGTGGTTATCACCAAATTCGCATGAAAGAGGGAGATGAGTAGAAAACTGCATATAAATCTAAACATGCATTGTATGAATGGTTAGTGATGCCTTTTGGTTTAACTAATGTACCAAGTACGTTTATGCGACTTATGAATCATGTTTTACGAGCTTACATAGGAAAATTTGTTGTTTTTTACTTCGATGATATCTTAGTATATAGCAATAATTTTCATGATCATATTTGAGGTCTGTCTTGGATTCCTTACGGCGAGAAAAATTATATGCTAATTTAAAGAAGAGTGAGGAAGATAGGATTGTTTTCCTTAGTTTTTTTGTCACTTCTAAGGGCGTTGAAGTGGACGAGGAAAATATTAAGCTATTCGAGAATGGCCAACACCCAAGAACGCATCCGAGGTGCGAAGCTTCCATGGCTTAGTTGTACTTTATAGCAGATTTGTACCAAACTTCAGCACAATTGCAGCACCTTTGACCGGGGTGATCAAGAAGGCGGTTGGCTTCAAGTGGGGCGAGACGCAAGAGAATGCATTTCACGCTTTGAAAGATAAGCTACGTTCCGCTCATTTATTACTTTTACCAGACTTTTCTAAAACAATTGAAATAGAATGTGATGCTTCTGGAATTGGAATTGGTGCAGTGCTTATGCAAGACAAGCGACCTATTGCTTATTTTAGTGAGAAGCTCAACGACACAACCTTAAAATACTCGACCTATGACAAAGATTTCTATGCGTTGGTGCGAGCATCGGAGAATTGGCAACATTACTTGCGGTTTAAGAAATTCGTAATCCACACGAATCACGAGTCATGAAAGCATCTTAAGGGCCAAGCCAAGCTGAACCCAAGACATGCTCGGTGGATGGGGTTTATCGAGATGTTTCCTTTTGTGATACAGTACAAACAAGGTAAAGATAATATAGTGGTTGATGCACTATCTCGCAGGTATGTTCACGGTTGACACTTAGTGCTAATTTCTTAGGTTTTGAGCATGCTAAGGAGTTGTACGTAAACGATCATGATTTTGCTACTCTCTTCACTGCGTGTGAAAAAGGAACGTTTGAAAAATTCTACAAGCATGATGATTATTCAACGAGCTCTGATACCACTGTTGGAAATCGGACACGTGTACGCAGCGGAAAATAAAAATTTTATGCGATTTAAACAAATTTAAAACACATAAACACATGCCCGACATTGAAATCAATTAATTGCGTACCTTTGCGCTTCCAACGAAATTAAAAACAACATACATGCTTCATTACTTAATTGAAATTAAATCAACTAGCATGCTCGCATTTAAATCAAATAATCATGCTCACAACAACTAAACATTTCATGTAGTCACATAAAATCATACAAGAACGAACATATGTATTCAATTTAAACGTAACCGAATCTAACTACAATAGATTCGTAAATTTACCTCTTGAAGCGTGAGGTAGCCTCACTAAGCAAAGCTAGATTGCTATGGAAACCAATCCGTGCAATCCGGGGCAGCAGCGGCGGAATGGCAGCAGGGGCAAGACGAGCTGCGGCGGCGCGTGTGGCTCACGCGCTGTCTTCGGGCGGCGCGTGGGAATGCGTGCGGTGTCGGCTCGTGTGCTGCTCCTCGATTCTTCGATCTTCGATCTTCCTCCTCTCGGGTTTCACCTCGTATACTTCGATCTACTAAACACGTGGCACTAGACACGTAAGTTAGAAAAACGGAAGAATAGAAAGAAGGAAATAACTACCAATGTGAATCGGCCAAGAGATGGCCAATTCCGGCAAGAATCCGGCGACAGCGCCGGTGATGGCCCCGGGGAGAGTGGCCGAGAGAGAGAGAGAGTGAGAGCGGGTACGGTTAGGGTTTGTGTGTGTTGTTTTGTGCAAGACCTATAAATCAAGTATTTATAGTGTCTTGCATAAAACCCTAACGGGCTGAAGTTGGACCGGGCCCAACAGCTTAAGTTCGTTAGTTCTTTTACTTGCTCGTCTCTCTCAATTCAATGATCGGAAAATTGCAACGATTACATTTTCGGAATCATTATAATGTTCTCGTCATTACGAGTGCCAACTCTCGATTTCCAACTTTCCAAAAGTGGTAACCCTAATTCAGTTCACTTTCTAAATTTGGAAACCTCCCGATTTAGAAAGTCCACTAATATGTTTGCCTTTTCTTTTCCTTTTCTTATTCTAATTCATAAGTCTAAATTACGAATGTTGGACCCAATCATATTGGCTTCCAATCATGCAAAGATAAACCATTTTATCTTCGACCGTTTATTCAAAGATCTCATGTGCACGAGCAGTGTGACCCTCGATGGTTCAGGTGTAAGCTAGCCGTGGGCCCACAACCCTTTGTGGTCAAAACTCGTCCCTTAGAGTTACGATTAAGATGAAGCTCGTTTCATCTTAATCACCCAACGAATCAATGTTGGCGTCTAGCAACTACGCGTCATGATTCCCTAGATACAAATGAAGTGCCTGCAAGAACCTTCAGATATAGTTAACGTACAGTACGATCCCTTCGATTCATATGTCCCGATTGAACTAGAGGCATTGGTTCGTCGATACCTCTTTATTTGTTCAATGACGGTGTCATTGTTCTAAGTGTTGTAATCGTTACGTGCATGACTTAGTGTTGAGTGTAGATTTTACGCTTAATACGCTTACTTTACGTGGATCTTTTGTTTAGATTTAATTATATTTGTGCTTTAATTGATTGATTTTGTGTTTTATAGGTGAAAAACAAAAATTAGGTGTCCATGAAGGAAAATAGATCAAAAAGGAAGGAAAAAGTTGCAAATAAGGAAATAAATCAAATTGGAAGAAGGAATCTCGCCACAGCTTTGGCAGTGTCCACCATTTCGAGCATATCTCTCTCATAAGAACTCCAAATCAGCTGATTTTTGCGGCATTGGAAAGCTAATTTCAAGGGCTACAATTCGTATTTACACAATACTCCAAAATTCGGACTCCAACATGGCGAAAATCGAAGAACAAGTCATGATGGGGGAAAGTGGCGGAAATTGATTCCTATTAGGTTTCCACTACTTCCTTATCAAGAAAAGCCTATAAAAGCAACAAGTCTCTACACCATAAGCACGAAACTTGGCACCACAAAACGCGAGCAATAAAGATCAACGAAGACTCAAGCATAGTTTTTCTTATTTAATTTATTTATTTTATTTTCTTTATCATAAGAATCACGAGTAGCTAAGTCTTTATTTATAGGATTTTATTTGGAACCCTATGTGGGATTTATGAACTCTTTTCTATGATTTTATGCAAGTTTTAATTCCGGATTATTTCTTCTACTTGTTTTATTAAGTGCATGAATTTGATCACCTTATGTGCTTTTATGTTATTGTTAATCGCATGAATCGGAAGATCGGGTTAATAATTAGAACTGTGGTAGAAGAGTCTTTGTGGTATTAACATAGGAATAAAGTTAATCTCTTAGGTAGCCATTATTGAGATTTGTGCTTAATGCTGTGTTCTAGAATTAATTGCGTAGGAATACAGTGATTGAATCTAGAGTATTAGAATCGTAATACACGCGGAAGCGGGTTATGATTATTTTAGCATCTCAGGTTAATAATCCGGGTTAATTGCTTGCATAATTGAAGGAATTGGGGGATTAATAATCACATAGGGGGAAGAATAAAATCCTAGGCTTGTTTTCTCTGATTAATCTTCGTGCTTAACTTCTTTCTTGCTTTTGTCTTTTTAATTGCTTTGGTTTAATTTAGTTTATTAATCATATTTCGACTATGTAGGGTGGGCTTGATAGCAATTGGTAGAATTTAGCGTCTAGGATTAGATAATTAAATATTCTGTGTGGGATCGATACTTGGAATTAAAAATCCACTTCATCACTTAGTCAGCTCTGGCCAGAGACTTAGAATGATTACAAACTATCAGAACACACAGGACATCCAAGACTATTCTAGCGATCGAATCCCCGACTACATTGCACATACCTCCCACTAGATTTCGGATTGCACGAACACTGGCCCTTGGGATGGTCCTCGGTGGAACTCAGGGACAGGTCACGATACAACTGGTCCTCTAGTGAAGTCACGATGATGTCTAGGTCATAAGGACTAATGGTGTACAACTATACCATAGATATCTCTACTCGATTATTGGGAACCACTTAGAGATTTCTAGGGTGAGGGAGTTCAGTGAACTCGTCAACTTACGAGCACCCACTTATGCATGCCGATATCACAATACCATTTACTGATGAGATGTAGTACACATACACTAAGTGCTAGTCTCTTAATGGGAAATGCTGATATCCTCATTGGTGGCGTAACCCTTCGACTAGGAACACGTTTAACAGTTATAATACTTAAGTAAATATCTCACGATCCTAACGATCAATTACTAGTACTTGTAATAACTGTAAGGACTATATCTATGCTTGTGACAAAGGGACAAAGATATAGAATGCCAAGGTGTTTTATCATTAATACGAATAAAGGTTCGTTTATTACCATAATAAATACGAAAGATCACAGCCACATGTTGGCTTGTTGGTCACCTACTCTAACAAAGTTTGCATGCCTAACTGTTTGCTTCATGAATTAGTTGTGCGATAATCACATGGAGGTGGTTTAATGGGGAATTTTGGTGTTTCTAAAACATTAGATATTTTAAAAGAACATTTCTTCTGGCCGCGTATGAAACGAGATGTTGATAGGGTTTGTGCTAGATTGCTTTTCTGAAATGCCACAGTTCATTCCATGTCATAAAATTGATGATACTACGCATGTAGCAAATTTATTCTTGAAAGAGGATGTGCGATTGCATCGGGTACCTCGAACTGTTGTTAGTGATAGGGATATTAAATTCCTTAGTCATTTTTGGTGTGTTTTGTGGCGTAAGTTGGGTACGACTTTTACTATTTTCTACTACTTGTCATCCACAAACCGATTGTCAAACCGAGGTAGTCAATCGAACTTCAGGTATGTTATTGCGAGTTGTGCTTAGAAGAAACCTAAAGTCATGGGAGGAATGTATTCCTTTTATGGAGTTCGCATATAATAGATCGGTGCATTCTTCTACAATGTTTTCACCTTTTGAGATTGTTTATGGTTTTAATCCGCTAACTCCTTTAGATTTGTTGCCTTTACATGTTAATGAGATTTCAAGTCTAGATGGGAAGGGTAAGGATGAGATACTGAAGAAAATGCACGAATAAGCACACGAGCACAATGTGAAGAGGAGTGAGCAAGTTGCGAACCGAACTAATAAGGGGCGAAAGCACCTTACATTTGAGCAAGGAGATTGGGTTTGGGGTTCACTTCCTCAAGGAAAGATTTCCCAGTCAGCGGAGTTCAAAACTTAGGCCGCCAGGATATGGACCATTCAAAGTGCTGGAAAAGATTAACAACAATGCCTATAAAATTGACCTTCGAAGTGAGTATCAAGTCAGTTCGACATTTAATGTTTCTAACCTATCTCCGTTTGACGTAGGTTCAGATTCGAGGACAAATCCTTTTCAAGAGGGGGAAAATGATATAATCCAGCCAATTACGTGAACTAGTACCGAGCTGGATGAAGGAGTTGATGACTCGGACGAGCTGCATGTGCCAAGATGACCAATTACGCTAGCTCGGGCCAAGCGCATTGAAGTAGACATGCTTAACATAGTAGAACATGAGCTCTGAAAGAAAGAATTGAAGAAGTCTAGTTCGATCCTAGCTGAGCTTAATTGGAGCAAATTATCGGACCAGGTTGTGAAGCAAGCCGAAGTCAATGACTTCAGCCCGTCTAGTCATCCAGCCCATAAGCCGTGACTTGAAATAGATGAATATTATTGTTTTTTGTATTTTATTGAACAGTTTATTCTTGCTATTTAGAGTCCGATTTGGTCAGGATTTAGTTTATTTGGTTATTTCCTTATTATAGATAAGTTATGAGTTATCTTCCTTGTTAGATTAGGTATCCTTGACACTTATAAATAGGTCGTTTTAGGGTCATTATTAGTCGGACATTTTCTAGCATTAATTTTGAGAGATTAAAATTCTCCTTCGTTCTTCTTCAACAGCTCTTTGGGATATTTTGCGAGTAAATTCTTGTGAAATATTCTTAGCAACGTAATATTGTTCTGATTCGTAATAATCATAGGGTCAATACTTTTACCTTGATAATATTGGTTTCTAGCTCTCTATAGCTACGAGGTCACTATTCCGAATTCCGCCAACTAAATCTTTCTTTGGACGTTCCATTCTTGCTTTCTCGTAAGATATTTGGGTCTCGTAACAAGTTCTACAGGGTTTGTATCAATACATCTTCAAAAAGAAATAGATTTAGTGACATAAATTGTGATTAAATGCTTGTACTAGGTGACAACAAAGATTGTCACTATGTACTGACACATTGCCGACAGATTACGAACTTATAAATATTTAAGACATATTTAAATTTCGTCGGTAATCTGTTGGTGATCTTGCGACAACACCATATTTTTTGCTACTCCATCGCCGATTACGACATAATCAAGTTTCGTTGGTACATTGTCGCTAATGTGACGAGGGATTTAAATTTCGTCGCAAAGTTGTCAATAATTTTTTCGTGTAACTGTACTTTGTCAGTAATCCGTCGCTAATGTTGCGACAATATTTTTTCCATCGCTGTTTGTGGTAAAACAACGAAAAATGAGCTTCACTGACGGACATGTAGCGACTAAAATGCCTGTCACTATTTTTTTACAAAACTTCTGACAGATGTATGACGAAATTAAATATATTTGTGAGAGATTAAAAGTTCGTCAGTAATCCGTTGTTGATCTTGCGAAAACACTATTTGTTGTTGCTATTTTGTCGCCGATATTACGACAAAATCAAATTCCATTGGTAAATGGTTGCTAAGTTGGCGAGGGGGTTAGTGTTTGTCAGTAATCCGCCGTTGATCTTGGAACAACACCATTTGTTTTTGCTACACCAGCGCCGATATTACGGCGAAATCAAGTTTCGTTGGCAAAGAGTCGTTAATTTGTGGATATATTTAAAGTTCGTTAGTAATGTTGTAGTCGAACCGTTGTTTGACTGTACTTTGTCCCTAATGTAGCGACCATATTTTATCATGGCAAGTCTTGTTCTGATTTCGTTTGTGATTCCGCACTGATTATCATTACATACCACATTAGAAAGAAAAAAAACCTCCGATATTTTTAGATAATGAAATTTCAATGTTGACACAATATAATGAAATATTATATGTTCTATGTTTTAGGTAAGTAAAAAAACGCAATATTTGTTCTATTTTACACATTATATTAATTTAATATAAACTAATGTTTTCCAAAATATGTCTAGAAATAATATAACATTAAAGCTATAGGAGTGAAAGTCGTATGGATCGGATTGAAAATAGCCTTTTCGGAAAATTTCTAAAAAAAATCGGAAGTACAAAATAAATTCCAATTCCAAAATTTTCGGAATCTAAAATTCATTCCAATTCCAAAAGGCCAGGAAATTTCGGGATTTCGGAAAAAATCAAAAATCACATAAGCTTTAAAATTTCAAAACATAGCTGAAGTTTTCGAAAATGTTCCTAATTTTTCAAAAATATGAACATCCACGTCAATAAAAGTAAAACTAATAAGGGTAAATTACACACACCCCCCTGAGGTATGCTTAAATAACTGTAAGGTCCCTGTGGTATCGATAATTACACTTAGCCCCCTGAAACGTAGTCCAAAATTCTAATGTGATAATGAATTGATACGTTATTCCGATAGGT
>NW_012193065.1:161079-254306 GCF_000504015.1 Erythranthe guttata
ATTATTATTATTATTATTATTATTATTATTATTATTATTATTATTATTATTACGATAGTTGTTAACCCTATTTTGAAATGTTAGTGTTAACCCTAAATTTACAACTATGGTAATTTAATTTAGTTTAATTAGATTTAGAGTTTTTTAATTAAATCATCCACGTGGCATAGTATGAATGGAATCCGATTGTTGTACATAATCAACTCATCCGGTGAGAATTTGAACTCTAATATAATGGTACGTAGTATGCATGTGATTATACGGTCTATTATTAGCCTATGTTCCTCTTGTATTAACTCTCTTAAAATATGGATGTAGAGCTTATTGTTGCCTGAGTTTCACTTGTATTTTTATTTTTTGAGCACAACATAATACAAAAGAGAAAAAAATAATTATTAAGTAACCTACTTTACATGGTTAGTTTTGTAACTGACCAAAGAAGCTGGTTTAATCCTATGAGCTCAATCCCACGTGTCAAATATGAGTTCCTAACTTTTACTATATATCCCTACAGTGTCATATACCCTTGGATTTAGGATCCCATCCAATCCCATCTCTCCAACCAAAATAGGCCTAAGAAAATAGAAATAAAAAAAAACTTAAATAAATAAATAATTAAAAAAAACTAATTCCATAAGTAAAGGTACAATTCTTAGCTCGAAGCTTATGCCAAAACGAAAGTAAGAATGCTTAGCAATAACTAATTCTATAAGGAGAGGACTAATGCTTAGGTCAAAGCTAATGCCAATAAGAAAGTAATAATGTTTAGCTCGAAGCTAATGGCAAAAGGAAAGATAGAATGTTTAGCTCGAAGCTAATGCCCGTTTAAGTAAGAATGTTTAGTACAATCTCATTCCACAAGAAAATAAAATAAAAACAAAAATTAAAATTAAAATTAACATTAACATAAAAATTAAAATAAAAAAAAAAATTTTAAAAAATAAAATAAATAAATATGTAAAATAAATACATATATAAAAAAATAAAAAATAAAAAGCTAATTCCAGAAGAAAATGTATAATGCTTAGCTTGAAGCTCATGCATAAACGAAAGTTAGAATGCTTAGCTAATTCCATAAGGAGAGGAACAATGCTTAGATCGAAACTAATGCCAAAAGGAAAGTAAAAATGCTTAGCACAAGAAAATTCCGTAAGGAGAGGAATAATGCTTAGTTCGAAGCTAATGCCAAAAGGAAAGTAAGAATTCCTAGCAAAAGCTAATTCCATAAGGAGAGGGATAATGCTTAGCTCGAAGCTAATGCCAAAAGAAAAGTAAGAATGCTTTGCACAAGCTAATTCTATAAGGAGAGGAATAATGCATGGCTCAAAGCTAATGCCAAAAGGAGAGAGCAAGAATGCTTAGCTCGAAGCTAATGCCAAAAGGAAATTAAGAATGCTTAACTTAATCAAAGCTAATGCCAAAAGAAAATAAGAATGCTTAGCTCAGTCAAGCCCACCTTTAATTGATTTTTCTTCCATAAATTATAATTATATATCTATTTAGTCCACTAAAATTTTATTCATTAATATACTCAAAATTAAAATTAATGCAAAAAAACCCCAACTTTTATTCATTAGACCATAAAAAAAATTCAAATTAATTCAAAAAAGATCTAAATTTTATTCCTTTTTCTATTTTCTGATTTTGTCACAAAAAAATATTCAAAAACATTTCAGGAGCACTGTCTCTGAACCTCCGAAAATTTAAGCCCACACTGTAATAAATTCCAAGACGCACCATTGTCAATAACCCTTATGATATTGTTGTTGAACTCTCTAATCCTGGACTCACGATCTAATTTCACGAAACATTACCTCTTGAAGTCTGAGGTAGGCGCACGAAATGAAGCAAGATTGCCACGGAAACCAATCCGTGCAATCCGGGAGCGGCGACGGCTTGAGCAACGGTGGCACGTGGGAGCGCATGGGTCGTTTGCTCGGGGCTTGCTCCTTGATTCTTCGATTTATCGATCTTCCTCCTCTCGGATTTCACCTCGTATACTTCGATCTACTAAAACGTGGCTCTAGACACGAAATAGTTAGAATAAAACGGAAGAAACGAAAAGAGAAAAGAACTACCAAGACGATTGGCCAAGGGATGGCCGATTCCGGCGAGATGGTGGTGACGGCGGCGGTGGTGGCCGCGGGTTGAGGTTGGCCGAGAGAGAGATGAGAGCGGCTAGGGTTTCGTATTAGGGTTGTGTGTTTGTGCAAGACCTATAAATAAAGTATTAATAGTGTCTTGTATAAAAGCCTTAACGGGCTTAAGTTGGAACGGGCCCAACAACTTAAGCTCGTTAGTTCTTTACTCGCTCGTTCTCTCAATTCAATGATTGGAAAATTGTAACGATTACATTTTTAGAATCATTATAATGTCCTCGTCATTACGAGTGCCAATTCTCGATTTCCAACTTTCGAAAAGTGGAAACCCTAATTCAGTGCATTTGCTAGATTTGGAAACTTCCCGATTTAGAAAGTCCACTAAGATGTTCGCCTATTCTTTTCCTTATCTTATTCTCATTCATAATTCCAAATTATGAATGTTGGACCCAATCATATTGACTTCCAATCATGCAAAGATAAAACATTTTTATCTTTGACCGTTTATTCAAAGATCTCATGTGCACGAGCATTGTGACCCTCGATGGTTCAGATGTAAGCTAGCCGTGGACCCACAACCCTTTGTGGTCAAAACTCGTCCCTTAGAGTTACGATTAAGATGAAACTCATTTCACCTTAATCACCCAACGAATGAAGATTGGCGTCTAGCAACTACGCGTCATGATTCCCTCGATACAAATGAAGTGCCTGCAAAAACCTTTTTGATATAGTTAGCGTACAGTACGATCCATCACTTAGTCAGCTCTGGCCAGGGACATAGAGATTACAAACTATGAGAACACACAGGACATCCAAGACTATTCTAGCGATCGAATCCCCGACTACAATGCACAGACCTACCACTAGATTTCGGACTGCACGAACACTGGCCCTTGGGATGGTCCTCGGTGGAACTCAGGGACAGGTCACGATGCAGTTGGTCCTCTAGTGAAGTCACGGTGATGTCTAGGTCATAAAGACTAATGGTGTACATCTATACCTTAGATATCTCTACTCGATTATTGAGAACCACTTAGAGATTTCTAGGGTGAGGGAGTTTAGTGAACTCGTCAACTTACGAGCACCCACTTATGCATGCCGATGTCACAATACCGTTTACTGATGAGATGCAGTACACATACACTAAGTGCTAGTCTCTTAATGGGAAAGGCCGATATCCTCATTGGGGGCGTAACCCTTCGACTAGGAACACGTTTAACCGTTATAATACTAAAGTAAATATCTCACGATCCTAACGATCAATTACTAGTACTTGTAATAACTGTAATGACTATATCTATGCTTGTGACAAAGGGACAAAGATATAGAATGCCAAGGTGTTTTTATCATGAATACGAAAAAGGTTTATTTATTACAAGAATAAACGGAAAGACCACAACCACAAATTAGCTTGTTGGTCACCTACTCTAACAATCATGGCTAGTTTTTGATGCCAAACAACGTAATTCACCGACCAAGGGACCCACAGAGATCAGGAATTATGGGGAAAATAAATAGGGCCAAGGAAAAAAAATTGGCATAAATCAACGAGACGACGACATTTAAAATAAAAAGGTGGGAAAAGAAACGAAAAAATAAATTGGAGAGTGAGTAGCCGATCGACAAGGAGAGTAAGAGTGCTTAGCTCGAAGATAAGGCCAAAATGAAGGTGAGAATGCTTAGCAGAAGCTAATTCCATAAGGAGCGGCATAATACTTAGCTTTAAGCTAATGCCAAAAGGTAACTAAGAATACTTAGCTAAAAACTAATGTCAAAAGGAAAGTAAGAATGCTTAGCATAAGCTTGCACCAAAAGGCGAAATCCCTCGCCCCCAGGGCCCCCATCCCTTGGCCCGACAAGGATTGATGGAGGAATGTAAATCATGGTAACTATGCTTAGCATAAGCTAATTCCATAAGAAGATGAATAATGCTTAGCTCGAAGCTAGTGCAAAAAGGAAAGTAAGACTGCTTAGCACAAGCTAATTCCATTAGGAGAGGAACAATTCTTAGCTCAAAGCTAATGCTATAAGAAAATAATTTTGTTTAGCGCAAGCTGATTCCATAAGAAAAAAAATATAAAAAAATAAATAAATAAAACAATAAAAAAAACAAAAAATAAAAATACATATAATAAATAAATAGTAATAAAAAAAAAACTAATTCCATAAGAAAATGAAGAATGCTTAGCTCGAAGTTAATGCCAAAAGGAAAGTAAGCATGCTTAGTACAAGCTAATTCCATATGGAAAGGAACAATGCTTAGGTCAAAGCTAATGCCAAAAGGAAATAAGAATGCTTAGCACAAGCTAATTCCATAAGAAAAGAAAAAAATCAAATATAAAAACTAAAAATATAAAATATAAAATAAATATATAAATAATAATAAAAAAAAAGTTGATTCCATAAGAAGAGGAATAAGGCTTAGCTCGAAGCGAAGGCCAAAAGGAAATTAAGAATGCTTAGCTCACTCAAACCTAATGCAAAAAGGAAATAAGAATGCTTAGCTCAAGCTAATTCCATAGGGAGAGGAAGAATGCTTAGCTCGAAGGTAATGTCAAAAGGAAGGTAAGAATGCTTAGCACAAGCTAATTCTATAAAGGAGAAGAACAATGCTTAGCTCGAAGCTAATGCTAAAACGAAATAAGTCTGCTTAGCTCAAGCTAATTCCATAAGATAAATGAAAAAGAATTAAAAAAAAAAAAAATAAATAAAGTATATAAAATAAATAAATATATAAATAAATAATAAAGAAAAGATAATTCCTTAAGAAGAAGAATAATGCTTAACTCGAAGCTAATGCCAAATATAAAGTGAGAATGCTCACTACAAGCTAATTCCATAAGGATAGAAATAATGTTTAGCTCGAAGCTAATGCTAAAAGGAAATAAGACTGCTTTGCACAAGCTAATTGCATAAGAAAAAAGTTAAAAAATAAAAAATAAAAAATAAAACAACTAAAATAAATAAATAAACTAAAAATAAAAATATATAATAAATAAATAAATATATAAATAAATAATTAAAAAAAGCTAATTCCATAAGGAGAGTAATAATGCTTAGCTCGAAGCTAATGTCAAAAGGAAAGTGAGAATGCTTAGCACAAGCAAATTCCGTAAGAACAGGAACAATGCTTAGCTCAAAGTTAATGCTTAAAGGGAAGTAACAATGCTTAGCTCGGGATAAAGGAAAGTAACAATGCCTAGCTCGAAGATAATGCCAAAAGCAAAGTAAGAATGCTTGGCAAAATCTAATTCCATAAGAATGCTTATCTCAAAGCTAACGGCAAAAGGAAAGTAAGAATGCTTAGCACAAGCTAATTCATAAGGAGATGAACAATGCTTATCTCAAAGCTAATGTCAAAAGGAATGTAATAATGCTTAGCTCGAAGCTAATGTCAAAAGGAAAGTGAGAATTTTTAGCACAAGCAAATTCCGTAAGAACAGGAACAATGCTTAGCTCAAAGTTAATGCTTAAAGGGAAGTAACAATGCTTAGCTCGGGATCAAGGAAAGTAACAATGCCTAGCTCGAAGATAATGCCAAAAGCAAAGTAAGAATGCTTGGCAAAATCTAATTCCATAAGAATGCTTATCTCAAAGCTAACGGCAAAAGGAAAGTAAGAATGCTTAGCACAAGCTAATTCATAAGGAGATGAACAATGCTTATCTCAAAGCTAATGTCAAAAGGAAAGTAATAATGCTTAGCTCGAAGCTAATGCCCAAAAGGAAAGTAAGAATGCTTGGCAAAATCTAATTCCATAAGAAGAGAAAGAATGCTTAGCTCGAAGTTAATGTCAAAAAGGAAAGTAAGAAGCACAAGATAATAATGCTTGGCTCGAAGCCAATGCCAAAAGGAAAGTAAGAATGCTAAGCTCGAAGCTTATGTCAAACGGAAAGTAAGAATGCTTAGCACAATCTTACTCCTAAAGGAAAAAAAATTAAAAATAAAACATAAATAAAATATAAAAAGAATAAATAAATAAATATATAAAAAGCTAATTCCATAAGAAGATAAGTAATTCTTAGCTCGAAGCTAATGCCAAACCTAAAGTAAGAACGCCTACCACAAGCTAATTGCATAAGGATCGGAAGAATGCTTAGGTCGAAGTTAATGCCAAAATGAAAGTATAAATTCTTTAGCACATTCGAATTCCATAAGGAGAGGAATAATGCTTATCTTGTAGCTATTGCAAAAAAGAAGTAAGAATGCTTAGCATAAGCTAATTCCAAAAGCAGAAGAAGAATGCTTAGCTCGAAGCTAATGCCAAAAGAAAAGCAAGAATGCTTAGCACAAGCTAATACCATACGGAGAGGAACAATTCTCAGCTCAAAGCTAATGCCATAAGGAAAGTAATAATGCTTAGCTCGAAGCTAATGAAAAAAGGGAAAGTAAGAATGCTTAACTCAAAGCTAATGCCAAGACGAAGTAAGAATGCTTAGCACAAGCTAATTCCAAAAAACAGAGAAAAATGCTTAGCTCGAAGCTAATTCCAAAAAGAAAGTAAGCATGGTTAGCACAAGCTAATTCCATACGGAGTGGAATAATAGTTATCTCAAAGCTAATCCCAAAAGGAAAGTAATAATGTTTAGCTCGAAGCTAATGTCAAAACGGAAGTAATAATGCTTGGCAAAAGCTAATTCCATAAGAAAATGAAGTATGGTTAGCTCGAAGCTAATGCCAAAAGGAAAGTAAGGATGCTTGGCAAAAGCTAATTCCATAAGAAGAGGAAGAATGCTTAGCTCGAAGTTAATGCCAAAAGAAGAGTGAGAAGCACAAGCTAATTCCATAAGGAGAGGAACTATGC
Source organism: Erythranthe guttata (assembly GCF_000504015.1). The sequence continues at coordinate 167,981 of NW_012193065.1, forward strand.
TTAGCTCAAAGTTAAGGCCAATAGGAAGTAATAATGCTTACCTCGAAGCTAATGACAAAAAGAAAGTAAGAATGCTAAGCTCGAAGCTTATGCCAAACGGAAAGTGAGAATGCTTAGCACAAGCTTATTCCACAAGGAAGAAAAATTAAAAATAAAATATAAAGAAAATATAAAAAGAAATAAATAAATATAAAGCTAATTTCATAAGAAGAGAAGTATTGCTTAGCTCGAAGCTAATGCCAAAACTAAAGTAAGAACACCAACCACAAGCTAATTCCATAAGGATAGGAAGAATGCTTAGCTCGAAGCTAATGCCAAAAGGAAAGTATGAATGCTTTAGCACAAGCTAATTCCATAAGGAGAGGAATAATGCTAATCTCGTAGCTAATGCAAAAAAAAAAGTTAGAATTTTTAGCACAAGCTAATTTCATTTGGACACGAACAATGCTTAGCTTGATGGTAATGCAAAAGATAAGTAATAATGCTTAGCTAGAACCTAATGCCAATATGAATGTAAGAATACTTAGCTCAAAGCTAATTCCAAAAGAAAGGTAATTAATGCTTAGCTCGAAGCTAATACAAAAAGGAAAGTAAGAATGCTTTGTAAATGCTAATTCCATAAGAAAACGAAGAATGCTTGGCTCGAAGCTAATGCCAAAAGGAAAGTAACAATGCTTATCAGAAGCTAATTCCTTAAGGAGAGGAACTATGCCTAGCTCAAAGCTAATGCCAATAGGAAAGTAATAATGATTACCCCAAAGATAATGCCAAAAGGAATGAAAGAATGCTAAGCTCGAAGCTAATGCCAAACATAAAGTACGAATGCTTTGTACAAGCTAGTTCCATAACAAAAAAAATAAAAAATAAATAAATTAAGAAAAATATAAAAAGAAATAAATAAATAAAAAGCTAACTCCATAAGAAGAGGAATAATGCTTAGCCGGAAGCTAATGCCAAAATTAAAGTAAGAATGCTTAGCGCACAAGCTAATTCCATAAGGAGAGGAAGAGCTCGAAGGTAATTCCCAGAGGGAAGATACTTAGTTTTAAGCTAATCCCAAAAGGAAAGTAGGAATGCTTAGCACAAGCTAAGTCCATAAGGAGCACGAATAATACTTAGTTTTAAGCTAATCCCAAAAAGAAGGTAGGAATGCTTAGCTAAAAGCTAATGTCAAAAGGAACGTAAGAATGCTTAGCACAAGCTAATTCCAAAACAAGAGGAATAATGCTTACCTCAGCTAATGCCAAAATGAAAGTAAGAATGCTTAACACAAGTTAATTCCATAAGAAGAGAAATAAGGCTTAGCTCGAAGCTAATGCCAAAAGGAAAGTAAGAATGCTAAGCTTGAAGCTAATGTCAAAAGGAAAGTAAGAATGCTTAGCACAAGCTAATTCCATAAGAAAAGGAATAATGCATAGCTTGAAGGTAATGCCAAAACGAAAGTAAGAATGATTAGCACAAGTCTTATACCAATAGGAGAGGAACAATGCATAGCTCAAAGCTAATACCAATAGGAGAGGAATAATGCTTACCTCGAAGCTAATGCCAAAAGGATAGTAAGAATGCTTAGCTCGAAGCTAATGCGAAAATGAAAGTAAAAATGCTTTGCACAAGAAATTTCCGTAAGGAGAGGAATAATGCTTAGCTCGAAGCTAATGCCAAAAGGAAAGTAAGAATGCTTCGCTCAAGCTAATTCCATGAGGAGAGGAGTAGTGCCTAACTCAAAGCTAATGCCAAAAGGAAAGTAGTAATGCTTAGCGCAAGGCTAATGCCAGAAGGAAAGTGAGAATGCTTAGCACAAGCTATTTCCATAAGGAGAGGAATAATGCTTAGCTCGAATATAATGCCTAAAAGAATGTAAGAATGCTTAGCACAAGTTAATTTGATAAGGAGATGAACACTACTTAGCTCAATGATAACGCCAAAAGGAAATTAATAATGCTTAGCTCGAAGCTAATGCAACAAGGGAAGTAAAAATTCTAAGCTCAAAGCTAATGCCAAAAGGAAGTCAGAATGCTTAGCACAAGATAATTCCAAAGGGAGAGGAAGAACTCTTAGCTCTAAGCTAATGTCAAAAGAAAAGTAAGAATGCTTACTTAGCACAAGCTAATTCCATACGGAGAGGTACAATGCTTAGCTCAAAGCTAATGCCAAAATGATAGTAATATTGCTTAGCTCGAAACTAATTCCATAAGGAAAGGAAGAATGCTTGACAAAAGATAATTCCATAAGGAGCGGAAGAATGTTTAGCTCGAAGCTAGTACCAAAAGGAATGTATGAATGCTTAGTAGAAGCCAATTCCATAAGGAGAGTGATGATACTAGAGTTAGATCACCTTAGAGTGTTGAAATAAGATGAGCTGGAAGAGTAGAGTGGATCGCTGACTCACGAGCTTGATGACCTTGAGATACCTGCAATCATAGAACACGTGAACTATACCAGGGGTTGATCCGGCCCTCCGACGCTCAAGTCAAACGTGCGGATAGTGGAAATAGTCCAGAGAATACATGTTGTAGTATTGCTCAGTTATTAGGACGTACCTTAAGGAATGAGTTCAAACCTTTATTTATACCTTAGATGAGATTGTCGGGCCAAACCTTACTTGAAGGTGATTGGGCCTCGGTGGTAGTTGTCTTTAATATTGGGTTCATGGCCTAGTAGGTAAAGGAATTGTAGGCCCATTGGGTTGACCCAATTATGCATATCATTAAGCCCCCCACTCTCAAGTCGATGTGGGGTCCATGTTGAAATGGGTTCCAAATCGTATCGAGAGTAAAATTTGTAGAAGTCGCTCATTGGCGTATGACCAAATGGTGTGCAAAAACGCGTTGGAACGTGTGTTAGAGGGGCGTGAAGGCGCGTCGGCGCGTAGCGCGACCAAGTTATCGCGGTGTAAGTTACTTGAGTCGTCGGTGTTTTCCCGCGACGATGTAGTAGCGCGGATCGATTTATCTCCTCATGGGAGTTGTCTCGAGATAATGTAGTAGCACGTAGCCAGTATTCTCCTTGTGGGAGTTGTTATTTATTGACATTGTCAATGTTTTGACACGTTGCTTGTATGTGTTCACATATAGCCTTGTGCGTGATGTACTTGAGGAGGGGATCAGGCTCTCAAGATTTTTTCATGGGGATTGTGCCCCTTGTTAGAACTCCTGGGTCGTAAGTAAGTTTGGACCGTGGCCACATTTTAATGAAGGACCCGTCGAAAACAAGTAGATAGATTTGAGTAATCAATCTGGCCAGGCTATATAGATTCCCATAATATCTCTAATGGTTTCTAGGGATGTAATCGTGCTAACTGTTGGGGATCGTGCATGTATACGCAGCGGAATTTAAAATTTTAGATCGAACTAATTTCGATTACATGCATAAACTAATCACATAGTCAACGTACCTTAACGCTTCCGCCATACATATGGTAATTATCGATTTAATTGAAAAATACGTAAAACCGAAAATCACGAAACATGCTTATTCATCATTCAATAAAATCGAAACACGTAATCACATATTACTCATGCTCGTAAATTAAAAATCATACAAACATGTTCGAATCGAATTACGAAAGTTCCGATTTAATTACCTCTTGTAGCGTGAGATTTCGACGAATCGAAATCCAAAACTCAAACACGTACAAGCTGCAAATTACCAATCCTCGGGGCTGCAACTCACGGCTGGACCAAGCTGATCCAGCAAGCGACGAACGGCGGTGAACGGCAGCAGCAGCGGCGGCGCGTGAGCGGCGTATCGGCCCGTGCGGCGGTGCGTGGATTCGTCGGGGCAGCAGCTCCTCTCCAATTAGGTTTCACCTCGTATTTTCGACCCACTCGAACTACAGCACTAGATGTAAACGAGTTAGATAACAACAAGAATAAAACGAAGGAAACGAGAGAAGAAAACCGGCGGTTTTCCGGCGGTGGTCGGCGGTGGCGCGCCGCGGCAGCAACGGCCGAAGGGGGCTGAGCGGCTAGGGTTTTTGGTGCTGAAAAATCTGATCTCAAAACTCCTTTTGAGGTCTATTTATACTTAGGGTTTTCAACCCTAGTGGGCTTAAGTCATTGGGCTTGACCCACTGATGCATTAAGCCCATTCCCTCGTCGGCCTCGTTTCTAATAAACGATCGTCCACAAAATTATAACAAAATTATATTTGTGACGAGCTCAGAGTCCTCGTCGATACGAGCGCCTCTTCGAAATTTCCAATTTCCAAAATTGGAAACTTCCACTTTAGTGGTCCTGCTAAATCGGGAAACTTCCCAATTTAGAAAGTTCACTAAATTCCGCATGTCTCTCTTTCTCCACGTTTATTCCAATTCGCAATTCACAATTACGAATCTTGGATTCAATCATATCGACATCCAATCGTTTAAAGATTAACACATTAATCTATGCTTGTTGTTATCAAGGATCTATATTACACGAGAAGTGTGACCCTCAATGGTTCAGGTGTATGCTAGCCGTGGGCTCACAACTCTTTGTGATTCGAACAACACATTGTTCTTATACGAACTCCTCCCAAGAGTCCCGATTAGAGTAAAACTCATTTTACCTAATCCCCGATCAAATCGGTGCCCAACTAATCAAGATTGGCGTCTAGCAACTACGCATCATGATTCCCTAGATACAAGTGAAGTGCCTGCAAGAACCTTATGATATAGTTAGCGTACAGTACGATCCCTTCATAGCACATGTCCCGATTGAACTAGAGGCATTGGTTCACCGAGACCTCTTATAAAGTTCAATAACCGTGCGAACGTTCTAGGTATTATAAATCCGTTCGTGTGCGACTTAGGGAAACACATTTCCCTAATCACCCCACTATCAACTCTGGCCAGAGATTCCATGGATTATAAACCGTCAGAACACACAGGACATCCATGACTACTCAAGCGCTCGAATCCCCTACTACAATACACAGACTTCACACTAGATTTCGGATTGCACGAACGTTGGCCCTTGGTGTGGTCCGCGGTGGGACTCAGGGACAGGTCACGATACAATCGGTCCTCTAGTGAAGTCACGGTGATGTCTGGGTCTTAAGGACTAATGGTGTACAACTATATCTTAGAAACCTATTACTCGATGAATGAGAACCACTTATAGATTTCTAGGGCGAGGGAGTTCAGTGAACTCATCCAGTATGAGCACCCACTCAAGTATGCCGATGTCACAACACCGAGGACTGATGAGACGCAGTACACATACACTGAGTGCTAGTCTCAAAAGGGAAAGGCCGGTATCCTCATTATTGGCGTAACCCATCGACTAGGAACAAGGTTTAACAGTTACATTACATTGCAGAGTTATCTCACGATTCTCCTAGATCAACTCACAGTAATAGAGTAACTCGTTAGGACTATATCTATGCTACTTGCATGGGATAACAGATATAGAATGCCAAATGAAGTATTTTATTATTACGAACGAAAAACGATTGTTTTATTACAAGGAAAAGAGAAAGACCACAGCCACAAGTTGGCTTGTTGGTCACCTACTCTAACAATCTCCCACTTGACCTAAAGCCAACTACTCATAAATCTAAGTCCCATCGACTCTCGATGTTTCTCGTGGACTGATCCTGACAATGGCTTGGTGAAGGGATCTGCAATATTGTCCTCCGAGGTGACTCTGTCTTGCTTGAATTCACCTCTCTCTATGATCTCTCGGATCACATGGTATTTTCTCAACACGTGCTTCGACTTCTGATGAGCTCTCGGTTCCTTAGCTTGCGCTACGGCTCCGTTGTTATCGCAGTACAGCCGTACTGGATCGCTAGCGTTTGGAAATACACCCAACTCTTGGATGAATTTCCTAATCCATGACCCTTCCTTTGAAGCATCTGATGCTGCAATATATTCAGCCTCGGTGGTGGAATCAGCCGTCGTGCCTTGTTTGGAACTCTTCCAACACACGGCACCCCCGTTGACTTTGAATATATACCCCGAGTTTGACTTCGAGTCATCCACGTCCGATTGAAAACTAGAATCCGTGAAGCCTTCTAATTTCAACTCGGTATCCCCATAGACCAAAAACAAATCTCGAGTTCTTCGCAAGTACTTGAGAATGTCCTTCACAGCCTTCCAATGGGCTGGGCCGGGGTCGGACTGATATCTGCTTGTGACGCTCACAGCATACGCAATATCAGGTCGTGTACATAGCATGCCATACATTATGCTTCCTATAGCGGATGCATAAGGTGTCCTTTTCATCTCCTCCATTTCCATTTGCGTTTGTGGACGCATGGATTTCGAGAGACGAACCCCATGGGACATTGGCAAGAATCCCTTCTTGGATTCTTCCATGCTAAACCGTTTAAGAACGGTGTCTACGTACATGGATTGGGACAAGCCAAGCAATCTCCTCGATCTATCTCTATAGATCCGTATTCCCAATACGTAGGATGCTTCTCCCAAATCCTTCATCGAGAAACGTGTGGATAACCATACTTTAGTTGACTGCAACATCCCTACATCATTCCCAATGAGTAGTATGTCATCAACATAAAGTACAAGGAAAGTCACTGCACTCCCACTAACCTTCTTGTAGACACAAGGTTCCTCCGGGTTTTTCACAAATTCAAACTCTTTGATAGTTGTGTCGAACCTTTTGTTCCAACTACGGGATGCTTGTTTCAATCCATAAATGGATCGCTGGAGTTTGCAAACTTTTTGCTCATCTCCAGAAGATATGAAGCCTTCCGGCTGCGCCATGTAAATTTCTTCCTCAATGTCCCCATTAAGGAAAGCGGTCTTCACATCCATTTGCCATATCTCGTAGTCATACCACGCAGAGATGGCCAGCAAAATCCTAATGGACTTAAGCATAGCAACTGGAGAGAAGGTTTCCTCATAGTCAACTCCTTGCTTTTGAGTATAACCCTTCGCTACCAATCTAGCCTTGTAGGTCGATACCTTTCCATCTACTCCAATTTTCTTCTTATAGATCCACTTGCAGCCTATGGGAACGATTCCCTCGGGTGGATCTACCAAGGTCCATACCTTGTTGGAGTACATAGAGTCCATTTCGGATTTCATGGCATTAAGCCAATGTCCCTTGTCTGTATCCGATACAGCTTCGTTGAAAGTTCTAGGATCACATCCTTGGTCAACTTCATCAACGAGGAATAACCTATCGGGCGCTCTCCGAACTCTTTCGGATCTACGCAGTGACGGTTCAGGAGGTATATTAGTGGTTTGTTGAATTGGTTCATTATCTGATTGTTGTGCTTGAACTTTAGATTGTGGTTCTCGAACTTCTTCGAGATCAACTACACTGCCCTTTCTATCCGATAAAAATTCCTTCTCAAGGAACACGGCATTTCTCGAGACAAACACCTTTGCCTCGGAAACCTAGTAGAATTCATATCCCATGGAATCATCGGGATACCCCACAAAATAGCATAGGTCGGATTTTCTATCCAACTTATCTCCCACTAGCCGCTTCACGTAAGCGGGACAACCCCATATCCTAATATGTTTAAACGTGGGTTTCTTGGAGTGCCAAAGTTCATAAGGTGTGGAGTTAACTGCTTTGGTATTAACCCTATTCAGCAAATACACGGCAGTTAGGAGTGCATGACCCCACAGGTATGCCGGTAGCTCGGTGAACCCCATCATAGATCGAACCATGTCTAACAGTGTTCGATTTCGACGTTCGGAAACTCCATTAAGTTGAGGAGTTCCAGGAGGAGTCCATTGAGAAAGAATCCCATTCTCTTTAAGATAGTCTATAAACTCAGTACTTAAGTATTCGCCACCACGATCGGATCGTAGTTTCTTAATACGTCTACCGAGTTGGTTTTCTACTTGGTGTCTAAAATCTTTGAACCTTTCAAAAGTTTCAGACTTATACTTCATTAAGTACACGAAACCATACCTAGAATAATCATCGGTAAAGGTAACGAAGTAGTTAAAACCACCCCTAGCACTAACGCTTAGTGGACCACACACGTCTGAATGGATCAAATCCAAAAGACCCTCGGCCCGTTCCATCTTCCCTTTGAAGGGAGTCTTGGTCATTTTTCCTTTAAGGCAGGATACACAAGTTTGAAGTGATTTATTGTCCTCCAAGGAGAACATTCCTTCACTAACAAACTTGTTCATCCTTCTCAAGGAAATGTGACCTAGTCGAGCGTGCCAAAGTTGTGCGGGGTTAAGACTTATATCTTTTCGTTTTGCTGATATAACGTTAATAGGTATTTCACTTGGATTCAGTTCATATAAGTTGTTTATAAGTTGTCCCTTACAAATCATATTTTGTTCCTTTTGTATAATGCAAATCGAATTTCCAAAAACAAAAGTAAAACCTTCATTATCCAAAACAGGAATAGAAATAAGGTTTCGATTAAGTGACGGAACAAATAAACAATTGTTCAAAACAATGGAAAAACTAGAATCCAAAACAGAAAGATAAATTGTCCCAATGGCTTCAGCAGCAACCCTTGCTCCGTTGCCCATTCTTAGGTAGGTCTCACCCACATTAAGCTTCCTACTTCTTGTCATGAGCTGCAAATCATTACAAAGATGTGAGCCACAACCAGTATCCAATACCCAAGCAGAAGATTTAACGGACAAGTTAACTTCAACTAAATACGTACCCTTTTCAGAACGTTTCTGATCGAGGTAAGCCTTGCAGTTGCGTCGCCAATGGCCCTTCTTTCCACAATGATGGCAAGCGTCATCAACTTGCTTGGTGACCTTGTCATTCTTCACTCCGCTCGACTCGCCCTTCTCAAGTTTCTTGCTCGGGCCGAAACTCCTTTCTTTCCTTTTCTTCTGCAAAGAACCTTTCTTCGCAGAAGGAGCAACTAGGAGAACAGATTTCTCCTTCTTGATCGTGGACTCATAGCTGACCAACATGTTCAACAACTCATCCAATGGTGGATCGAGCTTGTTCATGTTGAAGTTCACTATGAACGATTCATAAGAACTAGGAAGGGACAGTAGGATCAAATCCACCGAGAGCTCGGCCGGGAGGGTGACATCGAGGCTCACCAGCTTCTCAAGGAGAGTGATCATCTTGAGACCGTGCTCGTGACCGAAGCCCCTTCACGCAGCCTCATGGTGATCAACTCCTTGGTAGCTGAGTACCTCGATGCCCTAGTATTCTGACTGTACATGCTTTCAAGATGATGCTTGATATCATAAGCATGCACGTGAGACTCATACTTCCTCGCGAGCTCTGGCACCATGGATGCTAGCATGTAGCACCTCGCATGGAGGTCGTCCTTCTTCCATGCCTCGAAAGTGGCAGTCTCGTCAGCAGTAGCAGTCGCAGGAAGAGCAGCGGGGGGACGTTCATTGAGCACATAGAGACGCTCCTCGACTTGGAGCACAAGTTTCACATTGCGAAGCCAATCCAAATAGTTTGGACCGGTGAGTTTGTTTTGGTCGAGGATTGAGGAAAGGGGATGTTTGGACATTGTTGCTGAGAAAATTTAAATAAGACAATAATTAGAGTTTAGTTCGTAATAATCGTTACAATTAAAATTTTGGACTTTTATGTTTTAATTGTTCTCCCACTAATTTTATCGAATTCCACCACCCTCTAGCAGACAATCGAGAAAACTTATTTTTCTTTAATGGGCTTTAGGTCCAATAGCGCTAATGTAACCCGTAGTTAATCTATCCCGATTACATAAGCCTAAAGGTAGAGTACTATCAATCACATCACTATGTGACCCTAAAGATCGATTTGCCTTACACTTGATAATGACCTAAGTTAATCTAGCGAATATCAAAATCTTCGTGTGTCAAGTCTAGCCTACCAATATGAGATGTCATAGATCCAACTATATCGAACTAATGCAATCCCTAGTTAATCTAGCCGACCACATTAATCCAACATAATTTTATCTATGACCGTATCTCCATCTAATGTCAATTAAATTACAGCTTATCCCACAATAGCACTCCCCGCTAACACGGCTTACTGCACTATTATGAGAGGCTACACATAATTTAATTGTTGGTAGAAGGAAAGAAAAATTCAACAATTTGGTTTTTCTTTATAGCTTGATAATTATTCTTGATTAAGAATGAGGGATTTTGTTTATTAAATCTTATTAGCTCATCGGAAGTTTTAGGTTATGATCGTTTGTGATTCCTACAACTATGTTCTCTAGGTATGTGGAAACGCATATTGATCCTAAGAGAGACATACGATCATCATCGTACTTAATCACAATTATTCATCTCATGAATTAATTAATTAATACGATAAATTGCAAATATAATTAACGGACTCCCTTCATTCATAAATCATTCAAATAAGAATGAAGCCCATTAATTTTTTGCCATCTAATTTGTGTTCCATTAATTAAACTAATTTAACGATTAAATTAAATAATTAATCCAACACTATTCTTTGAATTCAAATTAAATTAATGGATCAATTATCTAATTGGGTTTAATTGATAAATAATTTAAAAAATTAAAAATCAATTAATTTTAATATTAATCTCAGAAAATCAATAAAATAATTTTTTTTTTTTTTTTGTTGTTGTTGCTGACCGGGCCGGTTCGGTCAGCTGAAAAACAGCAGAAAAATCGAGTTTAAAAAATTTATATTTTCTGAAATATTCAAAATATTCAATTAATATTAAAACACCCAATTTGATAACACCAATAATTCAACAATTCAACAAATCGAAGCATGCTTTTGAAAACGATAAACACGTTGACAAATAAACGATTAACCCGTGGCTCTGATACCACTGTTGGGGATCGTGCATGTATACGCAGCGGAATTTAAAATTTTAGATCGAACTAATTTCGATTACATGCATAAACTAATCACATAGTCAACGTACCTTAACGCTTCCGCCATACATATGGTAATTATCGATTTAATTGAAAAATACGTAAAACCGAAAATCACGAAACATGCTTATTCATCATTCAATAAAATCGAAACACGTAATCACATATTACTCATGCTCGTAAATTAAAAATCATTCAAACATGTTCGAATCGAATTACGAAAGTTCCGATTTAATTACCTCTTGTAGCGTCAGATTTCGACGAATCGAAATCCAAAACTCAAACACGTACAAGCTGCAAATTACCAATCCTCGGGGCTGCAACTCACGGCTGGACCAAGCTGATCCAGCAAGCGACGAACGGCGGTGAACGGCAGCAGCAGCGGCGGCGCGTGGCAGCAGCAGCGGCGGCGCGTGAGCGGCGTATCGGCGCGTGCGGCGGTGCGTGGATTCGTCGGGGCAGCAGCTCCTCTCCAATTAGGTTTCACCTCGTATTTTCGACCCACTCGAACTACAGCACTAGATGTAAACGAGTTAGATAACAACAAGAATAAAACGAAGGAAACGAGAGAAGAAAACCGGCGGTTTTCCGGCGGTGGTCGGCGGTGGCTCGCCGGTGCAGCAACGGCCGAAGAGGGGGAGCGGCTAGGGTTTTTGGTGCTGAAAAATCTGATCTCAAAACTCCTTTTGAGGTCTATTTATACTTAGGGTTTTCAACCCTAGTGGGCTTAAGTCATTGGGCTTGACCCACTGATGCATTAAGCCCATTCCCTCGTCGGCCTCGTTTCTAATAAACGATCGTCCACAAAATTATAACAAAATTATATTTGTGACGAGCTCAGAGTCCTCGTCGATACGAGCGCCTCTTCGAAATTTCCAATTTCCAAAATTGGAAACTTCCACTTTAGTGGTCCTGCTAAATCGGGAAACTTCCCAATTTAGAAAGTTCACTAAATTCCGCATGTCTCTCTTTCTCCACGTTTATTCCAATTCGCAATTCACAATTACGAATCTTGGATTCAATCATATCGACATCCAATCGTTTAAAGATTAACACATTAATCTATGCTTGTTGTTATCAAGGATCTATATTACACGAGAAGTGTGACCCTCAATGGTTCAGGTGTATGCTAGCCGTGGGCTCACAACTCTTTGTGATTCGAACAACACATTGTTCTTATACGAACTCCTCCCAAGAGTCCCGATTAGAGTAAAACCCATTTTACCTAATCCCCGATCAAATCGGTGCCCAACGAATCAAGATTGGCGTCAAGCAACTACGCATCATGATTCCCTAGATACAAGTGAAGTGCCTGCAAGAACCTTATGATATAGTTAGCGTACAGTACGATCCCTTCATAGCACATGTCCCGATTGAACTAGAGGCATTGGTTCACCGAGACCTCTTATAAAGTTCAATAACCGTGCGAACGTTCTAGGTATTATAAATCCGTTCGTGTGCGACTTAGGGAAACAAATTTCCCTAATCACCCCACTATCAACTCTGGCCAGAGATTCCATGGATTATAAACCGTCAGAACACACAGGACATCCATGACTACTCAAGCGCTCGAATCCCCTACTACAATACACAGACTTCACACTAGATTTCGGATTGCACGAACGTTGGCCCTTGGTGTGGTCCGCGGTGGGACTCAGGGACAGGTCACGATACAATCGGTCCTCTAGTGAAGTCACGGTGATGTCTGTGTCTTAAGGACTAATGGTGTACAACTATATCTTAGAAACCTATTACTCGATGAATGAGAACCACTTATAGATTTCTAGGGCGAGGGAGTTCAGTGAACTCATCCAGTATGAGCACCCACTCAAGTATGCCGATGTCACAACACCGAGGACTGATGAGACGCAGTACACATACACTGAGTGCTAGTCTCAAAAGGGAAAGGCCGGTATCCTCATTATTGGCGTAACCCATCGACTAGGAACAAGGTTTAACAGTTACATTACATTGCTGAGTTATCTCACGATTCTCCTAGATCAACTCACAGTAATAGAGTAACTCGATAGGACTATATCTATGCTACTTGCATGGGATAACAGATATAGAATGCCAAATGAAGTATTTTATTATTACGAACGAAAAACGATTGTTTTATTACAAGGAAAAGAGAAAGACCACAGCCACAAGTTGGCTTGTTGGTCACCTACTCTAACACTAACTTGAGCTTGCGATTATGTAGTGAATTGCGGGCGAGTTGTCCTCTCGTGGGAGTTGTCTCGCAGCGATGTTGCATGCGTTGGATGATGCGCGACTGGGGCGCGTGCGGATTCAGGTTGCTCTGAGCGAGTTGTCTCCTCGTCGGAGTTGTTCCGCATCGAGTCTTATTACCAAGCGAGGTGGCTCCTTTGTGGGAGTTGCCTTGCAAACTGTTCGTAGTGCCGAGCGAGTTGGCTCCTTGTGGGAGTTGTCTCGCTGCAGGTTGTAGTATCGAGCGAGTTGGCTCCTCATTAGAGTTGGCTCCTGTGCGATGATGTATGGTGCCAATGCTTCAGTGGCCCGAGTTGAAGCTTCCGCGATCGTACGCTGAAGGTCCTCATTGGTTATCTGAACCGTTAAAGAAGCAAGTAGAAAATGATCTTGTTGAAGATTTTGCAATCATACGCTGAAGGTCCTCTTCGGTTATCTGAACAATTCGAGGAGCAAGGAGAAGTTGATCATGTTGAGGACCCTGTGGGGCCTCGCGAGGATGAACTTGTGTTGGATCTCGAATGCGGAGAAGGGGAATCGGCAAGCCGGAGCCTCCATGAGGTGGGAGGTTGTTAGCGTTGAAGGGCCTCCTCGGTTGTCTGAACTGATCGAGGGGCGAGAAGAAGAGGATCCTGTTGAGGATCTAGTGGGACATCCGAGGAAGGTCTCATGGTGGATCCCGAGCACGAGAAGGAGGAAGTGGCAAGCCAGAGCCTCCATGAGGTGGGAGGTCGTTAGCAGTGTCACACTCCTGCTTGGAAAATGGCTCAAGTGTTAGAGTAGGTGACCAACAAGCCAACTTGTGGCTGTGGTTTTTCCATTTATTCTTGTAATAAATGATCATTTTTCGTATTAATGATAAAACACCTTGGCATTCTATATCTTTGTCCCTTTGTCTCAAACATAGATATAGCCCTTACAATTATTACAAGTATTAGTAATTGATCTTTAGGATCGTGAGATATTTACTTTAGTATTATAACTGTTAAACATGTTCCTAGTCGAAGAGTTACGCCACCAATGAGGATATCGGCCTTTCCCATTAAGAGACTAGCACATAGTGTATGTGTACTGCATCTCATTAGTAAACGATATTGTAATATCGACATGCATAAATGGGTGTGTAACAACAAATTCTTATCTGCGATTTAGACAAACAAGAAAAACTTACACAAAAATAATTTATTGAATTAAAATAAAATATTGCGGGTTACAAACTCTAATTTAATCCTCTGATTCTTCTCTCTAGAACGATGTATGTTTTGACTTTGAATTTTGGAGTCGGGTCGTTGACTTGATCTTCTCCGGATTTGATTTGTATTTGAATAACGTCTTCGAGGGTATTGCGACTTGAATCTCGGATCGAACGCTGAACTTTGACGGGTTTTGACTTGAAGATCTTGGGGTTCTTGATGGATTTGGCCCTTCAATCTACCTTCGATCTTTGATTGTTGAAGAACGCCCTCGATATGATTGACTTGGAGATCTTGGAGTTCTTGATGGATTTGGCCCTTCAATCTTCCTTCGATCTTGATTTGTTGAAGAACGCCCTCGATTTGATGTTAGATAAAGAACGCCTTGAATTTGTTGAAGAACGACTTGAATATTGTAGAGAGAATTTTCTCCTACGGTTTTTCTTCTTCTTGAGTTGTGTTTTGAATTGTGTAGAGAGGGTCCCTATTTATAGTGGTAAAATAAGAGTCCTACTTAAAGTCTACTTGATGACGTGGCGCGATTTAATTGGCTCTCTTTAAATTGATATTTATGTCTTATAACTTGGAAAAGAAGAAATAATCCTATTGGCCAATAATTAATTGATAATTATCTCCATAACTTATTTTGTAAGATAAATTATAATTTAATTTAGACACAATTTAATTGGCTAATTTAATTAACCAATTAATTAATTTTATGCGTCCATAGGGTGCTCGTAAGTTGACGAGTTCACTGAACTCCTTCACCCTAGAAATCTATAAGTGGTTCTCAATAATCGAGTAGAGATATCTATGTTATAGTTGTGCACCATTAGTCCTTATGACCTAGACATCACCGTGACTTCATTAGATGACCAGCTGTATCATGACCTGTCCCTGAGTTCCACCGAGGACCGCCCCAAGGACCAGTTTTCGTGCAATCCGAAATCTAGTGGGAGGTTTGTGCATTGTAGTTAGGGATTCGATCGGTAGAACACTCTTGGATGTCATGTGT
The DNA here is from genome assembly GCF_000504015.1 of Erythranthe guttata. The sequence continues at coordinate 183,159 of NW_012193065.1, forward strand.
GTTCTCATAGTTTGTAATTTGTAAGTCTCTGGCCAGAGCTGACTAAGTGATTATTAGAGAATTCGATTCTCTAAGTCATGCACGTACCGATTACAACACTTAGAACGATCGCACAATTATTGAACTACTAAGGAGGTCTCAATGACCCAATGCCTCTAGTTCAATCGGGACATATGAATCAAAGGGATCGTACTGTACGTTAACTATATCAAAAGGTTCTTGCTGGCATTTCATTTGTATCTAGGGGAATCATGACGCGTAGTTGGTAGACCCAATCTTGATTCGATGGGTGATTAAGGTGAAACGAGCTTCATCTTAATCGTTACCCTAAGGGACGAGTTTAGACTACAAAGGGTTGAGGACCCACGGCTAGCTTACACCTGAACCATCGAGGGTCACACTGCTCGTGCACTCGAGATCTTTGAATAAACGGTCAAAGATAAAAATGTTTAATCTTTGCATGATTGGAAGTCAATAGGATTGAGTCCAACATTCGTAATTTGTAATTATGAATGAGAATAAGAAAAGGAAAAGAATAGGCGAACATCTTAGTGAACTTTCTAAATTGGGAAGTTTCCAAATTTAGAAAGTCCACTGAATTAGGGATTCCACTTTTAGAAATTGGAAATCGAGAATTGGCACTCGTAATGACAAGGACATTACAATGATTCCGAAAATGTAATCGTTACAATTTTCCAATCATTGAGTTGTGAGAAATGAGCGAGTAAAGAACTAACGAACTTAAGTTGTTGGGCCCGGTCCAACTTAAGCCTGTTAGGGCTTTTATACAAGACACTATAAATACATGATTTATAGGTCTTGCACAATATACAACACATAACACAAAATCCTAGCCGCTCAAATCTCACACGGCCGATCTCTCTCTCTTCCGCTGCCGCCGCCGATCGTCGCCGGTGTTGGCCAACGCGCCTAAAATACTATCCGTAGTATTTTTTCTCTTATTTTTATTCTTCTATTTTTCTGAATTTTACGTGTCTAGTGCCACGTAGTTAGTTGATTTTGGTATACGAGGTGAAATCCGAGAGGAGCAAGATTAATGAGTAGATTGTCGAGAAGCATCCGCCGAGCACCCGTCGCACGAGCCCTCACGCGTCGCGCCGAAGACAGCGCGTGATCCATGCGCCGCCCCTACCAGCACGTCCATCACTGTAGCTTCGCCGCCGTCGCTCCCGACTGCATGGATTGGTTTTCGTGGCAGTTTGTTTCGATCCGAGTGCTTGCCTCACGCTTCAAGAGGTAAATTTTCGGATCCGATATTCGTTAGGTATTAATTTAATTAGATTAAATTATATATGTTTATAGTCGCAGTATGTTTTTCGTGAATTACTATATGTTTCGTGTTTATATAAAATTCATGATTTACTGCTAGCATGCTATATGATTTATTGTCGAATAAGTTAATACCGCAAAGGTACGCAATTAGTTGTTTAAATACGAATCGAGCATGTGTTTATGTGATATAAATCATTTGTTTCATGTAATATATTTTTTTCCGCTGCGTACACGTGCCTGATTCTGAACAGTGGTATCAGAGCTCGTTGCGCAATTAATTGCGTTATTATATGCTATGCTTATTTTGATGCATGTTCGATTTATTAAAGTTGTGATTGTTGTATTATTTTATTGGGTGTTTTCGAGATTTTAAAATAATTTTGAAATATTGTTTAGAAATTTTCCAGCTTTAAAATTGTTTAAAATTGGAAAATCAGATCTGAAATTTAATTTAAAATGTCGGTTTTTAATTATTTGGATTGAACCGATCGAACCGGACGATACGATGGCTCTAGTAGATCCAACTAACCAAATCCACGTGGATTCGGATCGGTCAGACCGGTTCTCGGTCTGACTGATCCGGCCCACTGATTTGGGTCAGCTGGACCGGTCAGGACCGGACCGTTTCGGTCCGAACTTGTCAGACTGGTCAGGACGAACCGGTTCACTAAAAAAATTAATCACATTTCTAAGATTAAACTTAAAACAAATTGATTTTAATTTTTGAAAAATTATTTTCGATTAAACCCAATTTGATAATCGATTCAACAATCATGTATTTTAGTAAATAGGTGTTAGATTATTAATTAATTTAAATTATTAAATTGATCTTAATTAATAGAACACACATATAATATTGATTATACTTCAACTTAATTACTAGTGCCTCAACATTATTTGATTGATTTATGCTAGTTGAGGTCCTCAAATTATTTCGAAAACCCGATAATTAATTAATGTAATTAATTATATAGTTACGTCGTATGTTTTTATTAGGACAATATGCGTTTCCATATACCATTAGAGAATATAGATGTAGGAATCACATTGACCAATCCAAACCTTCTGATGAGATAAAACTTTTTCTAAAATTCCCTCATTCTTAATTTAATTAAGAATTATTTCAAGCTATAAAGAAAAACCAATCTGTTGAATTTTTCTTTCTTTCTGCAAACGGTTGAATTATGTGTAGCTCATTGCTATAGTGCAGTAAACCGTGTTAGCAGGGAGTTCTATGGTAAGGTAAGTTGTAATTTCATTGACATAACGATGAAGGTAGCGTGGTCGGCTAGATTGACTAGGGATTGCATTAGTTTGGTATAATTAAGTTCTATGAGCATCTTTGATTGGTAGGTTAGACTTGACACACAAAGATTTTTAATTCGCGAGATTAACTTAGGTCATTATGAAGTGTGAGAAAAATTACTTTAGGGTCATATAAAGGATATAATTGACTGTGATCTACCTTTGTGTTGGGAATCAGACACGTGTACGCAGCGGAAAACAAAAATTTTATGCGATTTAAACAAATTTAAAACACATAAGCAACATACATGCTTAATTACTTAATCGAAATTAAATCAACTAGCATGCTCGACTTTAAATCAAATAATCATGCTCGCAATAATAAAAACAATTTCATGTAGACACATAAAATCATACAAGCTTGTTATTAAAACTAACATGCATGTATTAATTTGAACGAAACCGAATCGAACGACAATGGATTCGAAACTTTACCTCTTGAAGCGTGAGGTAGGTGCACTAAGAGAAGCTAGATTGCCACGAAAACCAATCCGTGCAATCCGGAGCAGCAACAGTGATGTAGCAGCGGCGATGATCCGAGCTATGGCGGCGCGTGTGGTTCATATGCTGTCTTCGGACGGCGCGTGGATGCGCGTGCATCGTCGGCACAGTGGCTGCTCCTCGATTCTTCGATCTTTCTCCTCTCGGATTTCACCTCGTATACTTTGATCTACTAAAACGTGGCACTAGACACGAATAGTTAGAATAAAACGGAAGAAACGAAAAGAGAAAAGAGCCACCAAGATGATCGGCCAACGGATGGCCGATTCCGGCAAGATGGCGGCGGCGACGGCGGTGGAGGCCGCGGGAGAAGATGGCCGAGATTAGAGAGGGAGCGGCTAGGGTTTCGTGTGTGAGTTGTTTTTTTTTTGTTTTGTGCAAGACCTATAAATTAAGTATTTATAGTTTCTTGCATAAAACCCTAACGGGCTTAAGTTGGACCGGGCCCAACAGCTTAAGTTCGTTAGTTCTTTCACTCGCTCGTCTCTCTCATTTCGAGGATTGAAAAATTGTAACAATTACATTTTCGAAATCATTATAATGTCCTTGTCATTACAAGTGCCAATTCTCAATTTCCAACTTTCGATAAGTGCAAACCCGAATTCAATGCACTTTCTAAATTTGGAAACTTCCCGATTTAGAAAGTCCACTGAGATATTAGCCTATTCTTTTCCTTTTCTTATTCTCATTCATGATTCCAAATTATGAATGTTAGACCGAATCATATAGACATCCAATCATGCAAAGATAAACGCTTTTTACCTTTGACTGTTTATTAAAAGATCTCATGTGCACGAGCAGTGTGACCCTCGATGGTTCAGGTGTAAGCTAGCCGTGGGCCCACAACCCTTTGTGGTCAAAACTCGTCCGTTAGAGTTACGATTAAGATGAAACTCGTTTCACCTTAATCACCCACCGAATCAAGATTGGCGTCTAGCAATTACGCGTCATGATTCCCTAGATACAAATGAAGTGCCTGCAAGAACCTTTTGATATAGTTAGTGTACAGTACGATCCCGTCGATTCATATGTCCTGATTGAACTAGAGGCATTGGTTCATCGAGACATCTTTATTTGTTCAATGACTGTGCGATCGTTCTAAGTGTTGTAATTGTTACGTGCATGACTTAGAGAATCGAAATCTCTAATCATCACTTAGTCAGCTCTGGCCAGAGACTCAGAGAGATTACAAACTTGTAGGAACACACAGGACATCCAAGACTATTCTAGCGAACGATTCCCCGACTACAATGCACATACCTCCCACTAGATTTCGGACTGCACGAACACTGGCCCTTGGGGTGGTCCTCGGTGGAACTCAGGGACAGGTCACGATACAACTTGTCCTCTAGTGAAGTCACGGTGATGTCTAGGTCATAAGGACTAATGGTGTACAACTATAACATAGATATCTCTACTCGAATATTGGGAACCACTTAGAGATTTATAGGGTGAGGGAATTCAGTGAACTCGTCAACTTACGAGCACCCACTTATGCATGCCGATATCACAATACCGTTTACTGATGATATACAGTACACATACACTAAGTGCTAGTCTCTTATTGGGAAAGGCCGATATCCTCATTAGTGGCGTAACCCTTCGACTAGGAACACGTTTGACAGTTATAATACTTAAGTAAATATCTCACGATCCTAATGATCAATTACTAGTACTTGTAATAACTGTAAGGACTATATCTATGCTTGTGACAAAGGGACAAAGATATAGAATGCCAAGGTGTTTTATCATTAATACGAAAAAGGTTTGTTTATTACCATAATAAATATGAAAGACCACAGCCACAGGTTGGCTTGTTGGTCACCTACTCTAACAATCTCCCACTTGACCTAAAGCCAACTACCCTGGAATCGCAATCCCATCGACTCTCGATGATTCTCGTGGACCGATCTCGGTAAAGGCTTCGTGAAGGGGTCTGCAACGTTCTCTTCCGAGGTGACTCGTTCTACTTTAACTTTACCTCTAACAATGATCTCTCGGATCACATGATACTTTCTCAGAATATGCTTCGACTACTGATGAGATCTAGGCTCTTTAGCTTGCGCCACGGCTCCGGTGTTATCACAGTACAATGGTACTGGATCATTAGCATTAGGAATGACACCCAACTCTTGGATGAACTTCCTTATCCAAGTCCTTTCTTTTGCAGCTTCAGACGTTGCAATGTATTCCGCTTCAGTAGTGGAATCAGCCGTTGTTCTTTGCTTGGAACTCTTCGAACACACGGCACCACCATTAAGCATGAATATAAATCCCGAGTTCGACTTTGAGTCGTCCACATCCGATTGAAAACTAGAGTCGGTAAAGCCCTCTAATTACAACTCGACACCCCCATATACCAAAAATATATCATTATTCCTTTGTAAGTACTTGAGGATATCTTTCACGGCCTTCTAGTGAGCCGGGCCGGGGTTAGACTGATATCGTCTTGTGACACTCACAACATATGCAATATCGGGTCTCGTACATAGCATGCCATACATTATGCTTCCTATTGAAGAAGCATAAGGCGTCCTTTTCATCTCATCAATTTCACTAGATGTTTGCGGACACATAGATTTCGAGAGACGAACCCCATGGGACATTGGCAACAATCCCTTCTTCGATTCTTCCATGCTAAACCGTTTCATAACGGTGTCTATGTACAGGCTTTGGGATAAGCCAAGCATCTTTCTTGCTCTTATCTCTATAGATGCGTATTCCCAATACATAAGATGATTCTCCCAAATCCCTCATTTAGAAACGTGTCCGCAAATGAGATCATCGAGGGTCACACTGCTCGTGCACATGAGATCTTTGAATAAACGGTCAGAGATAAAGTAAGTTTATCTTTGCATGATTGGAAGTCAATATGATTGGATCCAACATTCATAATTTGGAATTATGAATGAGAATAAGAAAATGAAACGAATAGGCGAACGTATTAGTGAACTTTCTAAATCGGGAAGTTTCCAAATTTAGAAAGTGCACTGAACTAGGGTTTCCACTTTTGGAAAGTTGGAAATTGAGAGTTGGCACTCGTAATGACGAGCATATTATAATGATTCCGAAATTGTAATCGTTACAATTTTCCGATCATTGAATTGAGAGAGACGAGCAAGTAAAGGAACTAACGAGCTTAAGCTGTTGGGCCCGGTCCAACTTAAGCCCGTTAGGGTTTTATGCAAGGGACTATAAATACTTGATTTATAGGCCTTGCACAAACAAAGAAGACCTAACCCTAACCCTAGCCGTCCCCCTCTCTCTCCCGCGGCCACCACCGCCGTCAACGCCGCCGTTTCGCCGGAATCGGCCGTTCATCGGCCGATTGCTTTGGTAGTTTCTTTCCTTCTCTTTTTCTTCCGTTTTTCTAACTATTACGTGTCTAGTGCCACGTGTTTAGTAGATCGAAGTATACGAGGTGAAATCCGAGAGGTGGAAGATCGAAGATCGAAGAATCGAGGAGCAGCATACGAGCCGAAGCCGCACGCAACACCACGCGCCCCCCGAAGACCGCGCGTGAGTTACACGCGCCGCCACGGCCCGTCTCGCCGCTGCTGCCGCTGCACCGCTGCTGCCCCGGATTGTTCGGATTGGTTTCCGTAGCAATCTCGACTTGCTTAGCGCTCCTACCTCACGCTTCAAGAGGTAAACACACGAATCCCATGTTTCGATTAGTTTACGTTTAAACTAAATATTCATGTTTGCTTTCGTATGATTTTATGTGATTATGTGTAATCGTTTTAATCGTTGCAAGCATGTTAGTTGGTTTAAACGCGAGCATGTTAATTGGTTTAAATTCAGTTAAACATTTTAGCATGTATGTTGTTTTAATTTCGCTGGAAGCGCAAAGGTACGCAATTAATTGATTTTAATTTGTCGGGCATGTGCTTATGTGCTTTAAAGTCGTTTAAATCGCATTAAATTTTTGTTTTCCGCTGCGTACACGTGCCCGAAACCCAACAGAGTCGAACCTAATGTTCCAACTACGGGATGCTTGTTTCAATCCATAAATGGATCGCTGGAGCTTACAAACCTTTTGATCACTTCCAGAAGATATGAAGCCTTCCGGCTGCGCCATGTAAATTTCTTCCTCAATGTCTCCATTAAGGAAAGCGGTCTTCACATCCATTTGCCATATCTCGTAGCCGTACCACGCAGCTATGGCCAGCAAAATCCTAATGGACTTCAGCATCGCGACTAGCGAAAAGGTTTTCTCATAGTCAATACCTTGCCTTTGAGTGTATCCTTTCGCTACCAATATAGCTTTATAGGTCGATACCTTTCCATCCACTCCAATTTTCTTCTTATAGATCCACTTGCAGCCTATAGAAACAATTCCCTTAGGTGGATCTACCAAGGTCCACACCTTGTTGGAGTACATGGAATCCGTTTCGGATTTCATGGCACTTAGCCAATGTCCCATGTCCGCATCCGATACGGCCTCATTGTATGTTCTTGGATCTTGTTCAAGATCAACATGATCTTCATCATTTTCGAGGAGGAATAACCTATCCGGCATTTTCCGAACTCTTTCAGATCTACGTACCGTAGGTTCAAGAGGTATATTAGTGGATTCTTGTATTGGTTCGATTACTTGTTCTTGCGCTTGAACTTCACTTTGCGGTTCTTGAACTACTTCAAGTTCTATCATGCTGCCTTTTCTATCGGATAGAAACTCCCTTTCAAAAAAGGTGGCATTTCTCGAAACAAACGTCTTTGTTTCCTTGACATAATAGAATTCGTATCCCATTGAGTCTTCGGAATACCCCACAAAGTAGCACAAGTCGGATTTACTATCCAACTTATCTCCCACTAATCGCTTCACATAAGCAGGACAACCCCATATCCTAATATGTTTGTAGTTGGGTTTCCGGGTATGCCAAAGTTCATAAGGTGTGGATTTAATATCTTTGGTGTTAACTCTATTCAGCAAATATGCGGCAGTGCGAAGTGCATGACCCCACAAGTATGCCGGTAAGTTCGTGAACCCCATCATTGATCGAACCATATCTAATAAAGTTATATTCCGACGTTCGAAAAATTCATTAAGTTAAAGAGTTCCAGGTGGAGTCCATTGAGATTGTATTCCATTCTCTTTTAGATAGTCAATGAACTCGATGCTCAAGTATTCTCCACCACGATCAGATCGCAGCTTCTTAATACTTCGTCCGAGTTGCTACTCTACTTCGTGTCTAAAATCTTTGAACTTTTCAACTTTTTCGGACTTGTACTTCATCAAGTACACATACCCATACCTAGAATAATCGTCGGCAAAGGTAGCGAAGTAGTTGTATCCACCCTTCGCACTAACACTTAGTGGACCACATACGTCTATATGGATCAAATCCAAAAGACCCTCGGCTTGTTCCATTTTCCCTTTGTAGGATGACTTGGTCATTTTCCCTTTAAGGCAACATTCACAAGTTTGTAGTGATTTCACGTCCTCCAAAGAGAACAATCCTTCACTAACAAAATCGTTCATCCTTCTTAATGAGACATGACCTAATCTAGCGTGCCAAAGTTGTGCGGGGTTTTTATCTATCTCCTTACGTTTTGCTGATATAACATTAATAGGTATTTCATTTGGATTTAGTTCATACAAGTTGTTTAATAGTCGTCCCTTGCAAATCAAATTTTCATTCTTTTGTATAATACAATTCGGATTTCAAAAACAAAAGTAAAACCTTCAATGTCTAATACAGGAATAGAAATAAGGTTTCTAATGAGAGAGGGAACAAATAAACAATCTTTCAAAACAATGAAAACTAGAATCCAAAATATTTAAGTAAATAGTGCCAATGGTTTCAGCAGCAACTCTTGCTCCATTCCCCATCCTTAGGTAGGTCTCACCCGCTCTAAGCTTTCTACTTCTTGTCATGAGCTGCAAATCATTACATAAGTGTGAGCCACAGCCCGTATCCAATACCCAAGAAGAAGAATTGACAGAAAAATTTACGTCAATGAAATATGTACCCTTTTCATAATTCTTCCGCTTTAGGTAAGCCTTGCAGTTGCGGCACCAAAGTTCTTTCTTTCCACAATGATGGCAAGCATCATCAACTTGCTTGCTGACCTTCGCCCTGGGGCCCCCACTACCTTCACCCACTTCGAACTTGCTGTTTGGAAAGGGAACTCTTTCCTTTCTCTTCTTTTGGGAAGAACTCTTCTTTCCAGAAGTAGCAGCAACGAGAACAAACTTCTCTTTCTTAATAGTGGACTCGAAACTGACCAACATGTTCATTAACTCATCCAAGGGAGGATCTAGTTTCTTCATGTTGAAGTTCACTATGAATGACTCATAGGAACTAGTAATAGAAAACATGATCAAATCCATCGAGAGCTCGGCCGGGAGGGTGACATCGAGATTCACTAGCTTTTTAAGGAGATTGATCATTTTGAGAGAATGCTCGTGGACTAAAGTCCCTTCGCGCTGTCTCGCCGTGATCAAATCCTTTGTAGCAGCGTACCTCGATGCCATTATATTCTCACTATACATGCTATCCAGATGAGCCTTTATATCGAAAGCATGTAAGTGAGACTCATATTTCCTCGCAAGCGCGGGCTCCATGGCGGCTATCATATAACACCTAGCATGAGTGTCATCTTTATTCCACGCTTCATAAGTTTATTTTTCAGCATCAGTCGTTGTGGCAGGTATAGTGGCATGAAGTCTCTCGTTAAGAACATAGAGACGCCCGTCAACGGTTAGCACAAGCTTAAGACTACGCAACCAATCTAGGTAGTTAAGGCCATTGAGTTTGTTGTCGATGATTGACATTATGGGATTCTTCGATATGATTATCTGAGAGGTTTAGAGAAGATGATTATTAGAGATTCGCGTTAAATGATTGTTAAAATTAAATATTTGGACTTATGTTATTTAATTTTTCTCCCACTAATTTTATCGAGTTCCACTTCCCTCTAGTAGACAAACGAGAAAACTGATTTTTCTTAATGGGCTTTAGGTCCAATAGACAAATATAACCCGTAGTTAATCTAGCCTGATTATATTTGCCCAAACGTAGATCACAATCAATCATATCCACAATATGACCCTAAATTAATTTTCCTAACAAATGATAATGACCTAAGTTAATCTTGCGAATTCAAAATCGTCGTGCGTCAAGTCTAACCTACCAATCAAAAATGCTCATAGAACTTGATTATGCCAAACTAATGCAGTCCCTAGTTAATCTAGCCAACCACGTTAATCTAGCATGACCCTTTTCTATGGCTACCTTCATCGTTATGTCAATTGAATTACAACTAACTTTACCATAGCACTCCCCGCTAACATGGCTTACTGCACTACAGTAAAGGGCTGCACATAATTCAACCGTTGGCAGAAGGAAAGAAAAATTCAACAGATTGGGTTTTCTTTATAGCTTGAAATAATTCTTAATTAGATTAAGAATGAGAGAGTTTATTATTAAAAAAAAATTTATCTCATCAGAAGGTTCAGATTGGTCTATGTGATTCCTACATCTATGTTCTCTAAAGGTATATGGAAACACGTATTGTCCGAAGAGGAACATACGACCTAACAACATAATTAATTACATTAATTAATTATCGGGTTTTCAAAATAATTATAGAACCTCAACTAGCATAAATCATTCAAATAATGTTGAGGTACTATTAATTAAGTTAACTATAATCAATATTATATGTGTGTTCTATTAATTGAAATCAATTTTACAATTTAAATTAATTAATTAATCTAACACTTATTTACTAAAATAGATGATTGTTGATTCGATTATCTAATTGGGATTAATTAAAAATAATTTTCCGAAAATTAAAATCAATTTTTTTTAAGTTTAATTTTAGAAATCTCAAATAATTTTATTTATTTATTTATTTTTTTAATTTTTTTTTTTCAGTGAACCGGTCTGACCGGTTCGGACCGAAACGGTCCGGTTCTGCCCGGTCCAGTTGACCCAAATCAGTGGGCCGGGTCAGTCGGACCGAGAACCGGTCTGACCGACCCGAATCCACGTGGATTCGGTCAATTGGATCGCACACAACCATCGAACCGGCCGGTTCGACCGGTTTGATTCGAACAATTAAAAACGATGTTTTAAAAATAATTTCAGATCCAATTTTCCAATTTTAAACAATTTTAAGGCAGGAAAAATTCTAAACAATATTTCAAAAATATTTTAAACTTTCGAAAACTCCCAATTACATAATACAACAATCGCTACTTTAATAAATCGAACATTATAGCATATTATAAAACACAATTAATTGCGCAACGAGCTCTGATACCACTGTAGGGAATCAGACACGTGTACGCAGTGGAAAAAAAATTTATGCGATTTAGGCAAATTAAAAACACATAAACACATGCCCGATAATTGAAAATAACTAATTGCGTGCCTTTGCGCTTCCAGCGAAATTAAAAACAAAATACATGCTTAATTACTTAATCGAAATTAAATCAACTAGCATGCTCGCGTTTAAATCAAATAATCATGCTCGCAATAATAAAAAAAAATTCATGTAGACACATAAAATCATACAAGCTTTTTATTAAAACGAACATGCATATATTAATTTAAACGAAACCGAATCGAACGACAATGAATTCGAAACTTTACCTCTTGAAGCGTGAGGTAGGTGCATTAAGCGAAGCTAAATTGCCACGGAAACCAATCCGTGCAATTCGGGGCAGCAACGACGATGATCCGAGCTATGGCGGCGCGTGGTTCACGCGCTGTCTTCGGGCGGCGCGTGGATGTGCGTGCGTCATCGGCTCAGTGGCTGCTCCTCGATTCTTCGATTGTTCGATCTTCCTCCTCTCGGATTTCACCTCGATTCTTCGATCTTGCTCCTCGCAAACGGATGGCCGATTCTGGCAAGATGGCGGCGGCAACAGCGGTGGTGGCCGCGGGAGAAGACGGCCGAGATAAGAGAGGGAGCGGCTAGGGTTTCGTATGTGAGTTGTTTTTCCTTTTTGTTTTGTGCAAGACCTATAAATCAAGTATTTATAGTGTCTTGCATAAAACCCTAACAGGCTTAAGTTGGACCAGGCCCAACAGCTTAAGTTCGTTAGTTCTTTTACTCGCTCGTCTCTCTCATTTCTATGATCGAAAAATTGAAACAATTAATTTTTCGGAATCATTATAATGTCCTCGTCATTACGAGTGCCAATTCTCAATTTCCAACTTTCTAAAAGTGGAAACCCTAATTCAGTGCACTTTCTAAATTTGGAAACTTCCAGATTTAGAAAGTCCACTAAGATGTTCACCTATTCTTTTCTTTTTCTTATTCTCATTCATAATTTCAAATTACGAATGTTGGACCCAATCATATTGACTTCCAATCATGCAAAGATAAACCGTTTTTACCTTTGACCGTTTATTCAAAGATCTCATGTGCACGAGCAGTGTGACCCTCGATGGTTCAGGTGTAAGCTAGCCGTGGGCCCACAACCCTTTGTGGTCAAAACTCGTCCTTAGAGTTACGATTAAGATGAAACTCGTTTCACCTTAATCACCCAATGAATCAAGATTGGCGTCTAGCAACTACGCGTCATGATTCTCTAGATAAAAATGAAGTGCCTGCAAGAACCTTTTGATATAGTCAGCGTACAACACGATCCCTTCGATTCATAATTCCTGATTGAGCTAGAGGCATTGGTTCTTCGAGACCTCTTTATTTGCTCAATGACTATGCGATCGTTCTAAGTGTTGTAATCGTTACGTGCATGACTTAGATAATTGAATTCTCTAATCATCACTTAGTCAGCTCTGGACAGAGACTTAGAGAGATTATAAACTTGTAAGAGAACACATAGGACATCCAAGACTATTCTAGCGATCAAATCCCCGACTACAATGAACAGACATCCCCCTAGATTTCGGACTGCACGAACACTGGCCCTTGGGGTGGTCCTCGGTGGAACTTAGGGACAGGTCACGATACAACTGGTCCTCTAGTGAAGTCACGGTGATGTCTAGGTCATAAGGACTAATGGTGTAAAACTAGACCATATATATCTCTACTCGATTATTGGGAACCACTTAGAGATTTCTAGGGTGAGGGAGTTCAGTGAACTCGTTAACTTACGAGCATCCGCTTATGCATGCCGATATCAGAATGCCGTTTACTGATGAGATGCAGTACACATACACTAAGTGCTACTAGTCTCTTAATGGGAAAGGCCGATATCCTCATTGGTGGCGTAACGCTTCGACTAGGAACACGTTTGAAAGCTATAATACTTAAGTAAATATCTCACGATCCAAACGATCAATTACTAGTACTTGTAATAACTGTAAGGACTTTATCAGTTTCGACCTATTAATTCTTAGTGTCTCTACCCAACACACTAGGGCTCATTTGACTCAACATAGGAATATCTCCCATTGTGACATCAAAGTAGAGATCACCAATTAAACGTGTACGTTGATTATCTAGGGATTAAGAGGTTAAGTAATTTCTCGTAAACCTAGAAATAATATAGCTTCATATCAGTGATGAAACAAATATTTCACTTTGTCTTGTTCAACACATGCTAGGTGTGCTAGCACAATAAGTCAAAACGATAACTACAAAAAGTTATCCTCTGTTTACCGTGATCAAGACCAATCACTAAAATATTGTGCTACAACCGTTTACCAATGGTTAGTCCAATTCCATCTAGATTGTGAACGTTTAATTTTTATATTCTAAACGAACTTTCGAAATGATCTTTCTGTACGCCGTAGCACACCATTTCGAATACCATTTAGACTTGTACTTTTAATTAATTGACAATTGATCAATATCTAATTAAAGGTACTAGAAACACACATGCATTGATTCTCATAAATGACTGAAATGAATAAACTTTATTCAAAGTTAAATAGTTCATGTAGATAAAAGCAAGGCTTTCCGTCTACTATCCTAACAGAAGGTAGTGGGGGCCCTAAGACGAAAGTCAGCAAGCAAGTTGATGATGCTTGCCATCACTGTGGAAAGAGAGGGCATTGGCGCCGCAACTGCATGGCTTACCTAAAGCAGAAACGTTCTGAAAAGGGTACGCATTTCATTAACGTAAATTTGTCTGTCAATTCTTCTTCTTGGGTATTAGATAGGGTCTATGGCTCACACTTATGTAATGATTTTCAGCTAATGACGAAAAGTAGAAAGCTTAGAGCGGGTGAGACCTACCTAATGATGGGGAATGGAGCAAGATTTGCTGCCGAAGCCATTGGCACAATTTACTTAAATGTTTTGGATTCTAGTTTTCCGATTGTTTTGAACGATTATTAATTTGTTCCGTCTCTCATTAGAAACCTTATTTCTATTCCTGTTTTAGATATTGAAGGTTTTACTTTTGTTTTTGGAATTCGATTTGAATTATACAAAAGGATGAAAATTTGATTTGCAAGGGACAACTATTAAACAATTTGTATGAACTAAATCCAAATGAATTACCAATTAATGTTATATCAGCAAAACGTAAGAAGATAGATCAAGACCCCGCACAACTTTGGCACGCTAGATTAGGTCATGTCTCTTTAAGTAGGATGAACAATTTTGTTTGTGAAGGGTTGTTCACTTTGGACGACGTGAAATCACTACAAACTTGTGAATCCTATCTTAAAGGGAAAATAACCAAGTCACCCTACAAAGGGAAAATGGAGCGGGCCAAGGTCTTTTGGATTTGATCCATACAGACGTTTGTGGTCCACTAAGTGTTAGTGCGAAGGGTGGATACAACTACTTCGCTACCTTTACCGACGATTAGTACTCTAGGTATGGGTACGTGTACTTGATGAAGTACAAGTCCGAAACATTTGAAACGTTCAAAGATTTTAGACACGAAGTAGATAAGCAACTCGAACTAAGTATTAAGAAACTACGATCCGATCGTGGTGGAGAATACTTGAGCATCGAGTTCATTGACTATCTAAAAGAGAAGGGAATACAATCTCAATGGACTCCACCAGGAACTCCTCAACTTAATGGAGTTTCCGAACATCGGAATAGAACCTTGTTAGACATGGTTCGATCTATGATGGGGTTCACCAACTTACCGGCATACTTGTGGGGTCACGCTCTTCGCACTGACGCGTATTTGCTTAATATAGTTAACACCAAAGCAGTTAAATCCACACCATACGAACTTTGGCATTACCGGAAGCCCAACATCAAACATATTAGGATATGGGGTTGTCGAGCTTATGTGAAGCGATTAATGGGAGATAAGTTGGATAGTAAATCCGACTTATGCTACTTTGTGCGGTTTCCCGAGGACTCAATGAGATATGAATTCTATTATGTCAAGGAAGCAAAACCGTTTGTTTCGAGAAATGCCAGCTTTCTACAAAGGGAGTTTCTATCCGATAGGAAAGGCAGCATGATAGAACTTGAAGTAGTTCAAGAACCACAAAGTGAAGTTCAAGCACAAGAACAAGTAAATGAACCAATACAACAATCCACTAATATACGTCATGAACCATCAGTGCGCATATCCGAAAGAGTTCGAAAAATACCGGTTAGGTTATTCCTCCTCAAAAATGATGAAGATCATGTTGATCTTGGACAAGATCTAAGAACATACAATGAGGCTGTATCGGATACGAACATGGGACATTGGCTAACTGCCATGAAATTCGAAATGGACTCCATGTACTCCAACAAGGTGTGGACCTTGGTAGATCCACCTGAGGGAATGGTTCCCATAGGCTTCAAGTGGATCTATAAGAAGAAAATTGGAGTATATGGTAAGGTATCAACCTATAAAGCTAGATTGGCAGCGAAAGGATATACTCAAAGGCAAGGTGTTGACTATGAGGAAACATTTTCCCCAGTCGCGATGCTGAAGTCCATTAGGATTTTGTTGGCCATAGCTGCATGGTATGACTACGAGATATGGCAAATGGATGTGAAGACCACTTTCCTTAATGGAGACATTGAGGAAGAAATTTACATGGCGCAGCCGGAAGGCTTCATATCTTCTGGAAGTGAGAAAAAGATTTGCAAACTCGAGCGATCCATTTATGGATTGAAACAAGCATCCCGTAGTTGGAACATTAGGTTCGACTCAACTATCAAAGAGTTTGATTTTGTGAAAAACCTGGAAGAACCTTGTATATGGAAAATGGATGTGAAGACCGCTTTCCTTAATGGAGACATTGAGGAAGAAATTTACATGGCGCAGCCGGAAGGCTTCATATCTTCTGGAAGTGAGAAAAATGTTTGCGAACTCCAGCGATCCATTTATGGATTGAAACAAGCATCCCGTAGTTGGAACATTACGTTCGACTCAACTATCAAAGAGTTTGATTTTGAGAATAACTCGGAGGAACCTTGTGTATGCAAGAAGGTTAGTGAGAGGGCAGTGATATTTTTGGTGCTTTATGTTGATGAAATTCTACTCATTGGGAATGACGTAGGAATGTTGCAACAAACAAAAGCATGTTTGTCCACACGTTTCTCACTGAAGGATTTGGGAGAAGCATCTTACGTATTAGGAATAAGCATGCTTGGCTTATCCCAAAGCCTGTACATAGACATTGTTATGAAACGGTTTAGCATGGAAAAATCCAAGAAGGGATTCTTGCCAATGTCCCACGGGGTTCGTCTCTCGAAACCCATGTGTCCTCAGACACCTAGCGGAATCGAAGAGATGAAAAGGACGCCTTATGCTTCTGCCATAGGAAACATAATGTATGGCATGCTGTGTACTAGACCCGATATTGTGTATGATGTGAGTGTCACAAGCCGATATCAGTCTAACACCGGTCCAGCTCATTCGAAGGCTGTGAAAGATATCCTCAAGTACTTACGAAGGACTAAGGATATAGTTTAGTCTATGGGGGTGCTGAGTTAAAATTAGAGGGCTTTGCTGACTCTAGCTTTGAATCGGATGTGGATTACTCAAAGTCCAGTTCAGGATTTATATTCACGCTTAATGGTGGTGCTAGTTGAGATTGTCGGGCTCAAACCTTACTTGAAGGTGACTCGGCCTCGGTGGTAGTTTTATTCAATATTGGGTTCGTGGCCCAGTAGGTAAAGGAATTGTAGGCCCATTGGGTTGGCCCAATTATGCATATCAGAGAGGAAAAAGGCTTAGCTCAAAGCTACTGCAACAAGGAAATTATAAATGGTTAGCTCAAAGCTAATGCCAAGATAAAAGTAAGAATGCTTGGCAAAAGCTAATTCCATAAGAATGCTTAGCTCAAAGCTAATGCCAAAAGGAATGTAAGAATTCTTAGCACAAGTTAATTTCATAAGGAGAGGAACAATGTTTATCTCAAAGCTAATGGCAAAAGGAAACTAAGAATGCTTTGCTCGAAGCTAATGCCAAAAGGAAAGTAAGAATGCTTGGCAAAAGCTTATTCCATAAGAAGAGAAAGAATGGTTAGATCGAAGATAATGCCAAAAGGAAAGTAAGAATTCTTGGCACAAGCTAATTCCACAAGAAGTGGAAGAATGCTTAGCTCGAAGTTAATGCCAAAAAAAAAATAAGAAGCACAAGCTAATTCCATAAGGAGAGGAACTATGCTTAGCTCAAGGCTAATGCCAATAGAAATTAATAATGCTTAGCTCGAAGCTAATGTCAAAAGGAAAGTAAGAATGCTAAGCTCGAAGCTTATGCCAAACGGAAAGTAAGAATGCTTAGCACAAGCTTACTCCATAAGGAAAAAATTTAAAAATAAAATATAAATAAATATAAATAAATTATTAAAAGAAATAAATTAATAAAAAGCTAATTCCATAAGAAGAGAAGTATGCTTAGCTCGAAGCTAATGCCAAAACTAAAGTAAGAACCCCTACCACAAGCTAATTCCATAAGGAGAGGAAAAATGCTTAGCTCGAAGCTAATGCCAAAAAGAATGTATAAATGCTTTAGCACATTCTAATTCCATAAGCAGAGGAATAATGCTTATCTCGTAGCTAATGCAAAACAAAAGTAAGAATGCTTAGCACAAGCTAATTCCAAAAGCAGAAGAAGAATGCTTAGCTCGAAGCTAATGCCAAAAGAAAAGAAAGAATGCTTAGCACAAGCTAATACCATACGGAGAGGAACAATGCTTAGCTCAATGCTAATGCCAAAAGGAAAGTAATAATGCTTAGCTCGAAGCTAATAAAAAAGTAAAGTGAGAATGCTTAACTCAAAGGTAATGCTAAAATGAAGTAACAATGCTTAGCACAAGCTAATTCCGAAAGAAGAGGACAAATGCTTAGCTCGAAGCTAATACCAAAAGGAAATTAAGAATGCTTAGCACAAGCTAATTCCATACGGATTGGAACAATGCATAGCTCAAAGCTAATGCCAAAAGGAAAGTAATAATGCTAAGCTCGAAGCAAATGCCAAAAGGAAAGTAATAAGGCTTGGCAAAAGCTAATTCTATAAGAAGAGGAAGAATGGTTAGCTCGAAGCTAATACCAAAAGGAAAGTAAGAAGCACAAGCTAATTCCATGAGGATAGGAACTATGCTTAGCTCAAAGCTAATGCCAGTAGGACGTAATAATGCTTAGCTCGAAGCTAATGCCGAAAGGAAAGTAAGAATGCTAAGCTCGAAGCTTATGCCATACAGAAAGTAAGAATGCTTAGCACAAGCGTATTTCATAAGGAAAAAAATTTAAAAATAAAATATAAAAAGAAATAAATATATGAATAAATAAAAAACTAATTCCATAAGTAGAGAAGTAATGCTTGGCTCCAAACTAATGCCAAAACTAAAGTAAGAACGCTGATGATGCTAGAGATGGATCACCTTAAATAAGTGAGGTAGGATGAGCTGGGAAAGCAAAGTGGATCAATGCTCACGTGTTAGATGGTCCTGAGATATCTACGAACAGAGAACACGTGAACTAGGCTGGGGGTTGATCCGGCGGAAACCCCTCTGGCGCTCAAGTCAGACATGTGAATATTAGAAGTAATTGAGAGAATATGAATTGTAGAATTGGCTAGATAATAAGGCGTATCTTTAATAAATGAAGTAAATCGTTATTTATACCTTGTCGAATGGGCTAAGGTTAATTTATTTGAAGGTGATTGGGCTTTCGTAATAGTGTTCTTCTAAAGCAGGCTCGTGGCCCAGTAGATAAAGAAATTGTAGGCTTATTGGGTTGCCCAATTAGGCATATCATTAGCCCCATTACTGTCGAGTCGATGTGGGAGCCAAGTCGAAAAGGATACCAGATCGTGTCGAGAGTCGATGGATGTTGTAGTGTTCCGTTAATCATTGGAATCCTTGCGCGATTTGGTAGAGCGCGTTGGAATCGTTGCGCGATTTGGTGGAGCGCGTTGAAATTCCCGTGGGATTTGGTGTTACGGATTGGGAGTTGCACACGATGACGTGAGTGTAGGAATGTGCGCACGTGAATTGAGGTGGTATGCGGAGGCGCGCGAGCGAATTGATGTGGTATGGGGAGGCACGCGGCTGATTTGATGTAGGACGCACAATTTGACGGGAGCTGATGCAATGACGCGCGATGTGATGGTTGACGCAGCTAGGTAGGCACGAGTCCACCACGCGCGCGTCAAGTGCTGGAGCGTCGATGGCATGCACTCCTGCTGTGCAGCACTTTTCACCTTCTTTTTTTTTCTGACGCACGCTCGCGAGCCTAGCCGCGCGACTGACGCGTGTCCGCCACGCGCGCGTGCCTTGCACACGCTCTCCCAAAATATTATTATTTTTTTTTTAATCGAGGCATGCTCGAATGGGGCCTCGCGTAGTGTCGATGAACAATTGATACTTTGAGTGATGATTTTGGACCGAATATTGGTATTTCTGATACCATCAATTGGGTTGGTACTAGTAGTTGACGTTATAGATCCTAAGTAGTGACTCTAGGGACTCTAGGGGTTTGATCAAGTTGTCTCCTCGTGGGAGTTGTCTTGGTGTGGGATAGAGATCATGGGCGAATTATCTCCTCGCGGGAGTTGTCTCACCTTCACGATGCAGGTGGGATGGATAAGGACATCATCCCATGGATGGAGCTGAACATTCTCGATGAGGGAGAAGAAGTAGAAGATGCCGATGATGCGGGCACCGATGTAGAGAATGATGTTGATGTAGATGATATTTTCAGTGTCTTCATAATTGGAGTAGAATAGTATGCTCACTGCTATTTCGTTTGACGTTTATATTGTTTGACATTGTCATTAGTTTGACGCGTTGCTTGTATGTGTTTACATTTAGCATTGTGCGTGATGTACTTGATGAGGGGATCGGTCTCTCAATATTTTTTTATGGGGATCGTGCCCCTTGTTAGACCTCATGGGTCGTAAGCGTGTTAGGACCGTGGCCACGCTTTAAATGTAGGACCCAATGAAAACAGCTAGATAAGTTTATGCAATCAAGCTGGCCAGGTTATATAGATTATCATAATATCTCTAAGTGTTTCGAGGATTAATGTTGATTTGATCTAATAATTTGTACTGAAAGAGCAATAACATCGAGAGTAAGGAAAATAACTTGCTTTATTCATTGATTGAAAAAGTGAAGTTTACAAGCCTACTTGAGGCCAATGTAACTAAACAAGTAGGGAGCGAATCGTTCGAAATAACTAAACTTGTACCAAGTAAATGTTGTAGGTGTTTCGTCCAATTGATGTCAAGAGGTGAGGGGATGCATCATCCTTAAGGTAGGATACCCCCCAGTTTAGGATGATGCGATCGCTAACAATGTTATGGGTTCGAGAGACTCCAAGTGTCATTGCCATCATTGGAAGTCTAGGGATGTAGAAGGAGATTGTCAACGAGATGTCGACTATTGTTGTCGTCCATTTTGTCGCCGGGCGTTGAAGTGATCTTCATTTCTTTTCCTCTTGGTAGGAGGGAGGGCCGAAGCCTCTTCGATGCGCACGTGTTTCTCAGCGCGACTTAGTAGCTCTTCTAGAGTGGTTGGAGGTCTTCCTGCAATAGATTCCTTGAATCTACGTCCCTTCATTTTTGGTTGAATGATTCCAGAGAGCATGCTTCCTCCCACGTGAGGAACTTCAGAGGTACGCGGGATTCTTAGCGTACTCTTTGGTGATAGTGAAAGGTGAAGCGATCCCTTAGTTAGGATAGAGCTTCAAATGACCCAGTGGGCAAGGAGTTGAACCAGCTCAATGCTCGTTCGGAGAGCGTTGTGCGAAACATCTTGCACATCGCCGCGTCAGTTGGGCCATATAGATCTGCCATGGCGCAGAACTTTTCAAGGTACTCATGTGGGTCGCTAGTTCCATCGAACTGCGGTAGACTTGAGACCTTTACCCATTGGGGTAGTATCTCATGGAAAGGACTGCGCCTTATTGGAGGTATTTCCCTTCCACCAATGGAATTACCTATGTGGGGAAGGTGATTTGAGCGAGATACCCGACTGTTAATTTCAGCCTCTCCACTATTGTGTGGAGGCGCTCGTTAGCGAGAGGCATTGCCTCTTAAAGGTGAACGTGGGTCTTGTCGCCCAGTTTGTGCATCTTGGCGATGATTATATTATTGCATTCGAGCCCTAGGGTTTGAGGTGGTTGCGGTATCCACTGGCAGTGGAGGCTGTTGTGGCACGGGTGGAGATGTAAGGGGAGCGTTGACTCTCGTTGTGGCGATGTATTGTGCCACTGCTTTAGTGGCTACACGAGCTGAAGCTTCCGCAATCATGTGTTGGAGGGCCTCTTCGCTAATCTGAACCGTTCGAGGAGCAGGGAGTGGTGGATCCTGCGGGGGATTTATCTAGACCTCATGAGGTGGATCTTGATTATGAGGAGGAAGTGGCAAGCCAGAGCCTCCACGAGTTGGGAGGTTGTTAGCGTTGGCATGTTCGCTCCGAGTAGATGACTCAGGGACGTCATGCGCGCGATGTGATCTTGTATGCGTTCCCACAGACGGCGCCATTATGATGATGCTCGAGATGGATCACCGTAAATAAGTGAGGTATGGTGAGCTGGGAAAACAAAGTGGATCACTGCTCACGTGCTAGATGGTGCTGAGATATCTACGAACAGAGAACACGTGAACTAGGCCGGAGGTTGATCCAGCAGAAACCCCTCCGACTCTCAAGTTAGACGTGTGAATTGTAGAAGTAATTGAGAGAATATAAATTGTAGAATTGGCTAGATAATAAGGCTTACCTTTAATGAATGATGTAAATCGTTATTTATACCTTGCCGAATGGGCTAATGTTAATTTATTTGAAGGTGGTTGGGCTTTCGTAATAGTGTTCTTCTAAATCAGGCTCGTGGCCTAGTAAATAAAGAAATTATATGCTTATTGGGCTGGCCCAATTAGGAATAACAAACGCCTAACACAAGCTAATTCCATAAGGAGAGGAAGAATGCTTAGCTCGAAGCTAATGCCAAAAAGAAAGTATAAATGCTTTAGCACATTCTAATTCCATAAGGAGAGGAATAATGCTTATCTCGTAGCTAAATTAAAAAACAAGTAAGAATTCTTAGCACAAGCTAATTCCAAAAGCAGAAGAAGAATGCTTAGCTCGAAGCTAATGCCAAAAGAAAAGTAAGAATGCTTACCAGAAGCTAATACCATACGGAGAGGAACAATGCCTAGCTCAAAGCTAATGCCAAAAGGAAAGTAAAATTCCTTAGCTCGAAGCTAATGAAAAAAAAGAATGTAAGAATGCTTAACTCAAAGCTAATGCCAAAACGAAGTAAGAATGCTTAGCACAAGCTAATTTCAAAAGCACATGAAAAATGCTTAGCTCGATGCTAATGCCAAAAGGAAAGTAAGAATGCTTAGCAAAAGATGATTCCATACGGAGTGGAACAATTCTTAGCTCAAAGCTAATGCCAAAAAGAAAGTAACATTATTATGTTACTCCGTGATTAACTCCAACAAAACAAAAAAAAAAACCAAAAAAAAAATAATATTTATGTGATCTACAGTAATATTACCGTCAACCACAGTAATATTATTGTGTTTGAGGCAATATTACATTAATAGACAGTGATATTATTACGTTAATCCGTTGATTGAAAAAGTGAAGTTTACAAGCCTACTTGAGGCCAATGTAACTATTGATGTGGTTGACAGTAATATTATTGTGTTTACAGTTATTAGACTGTCAACGACAGTAATATAATTACGATGACTTGTCAACAAATCAAACAAAATTAAAAAAAAAATAACAAAAAAAATAATAATATTGTCATTGACTCTAATTGTACTGTCAACGGCAGTACAATTACATAAATGTATTGTCAACGGTAGTACAATTACGTTAATGTATTGTTTGTGACAGTATAACTACGTTAATTTACTGTCAGTAACAGTATAATTATCGTTAATGGCAGCACAATTACGGTCAACGTTTAGTGGCGGGCGTAAAAAAAAACACCAAAATAAAGTCAACGCCGGAGACCGGCGGCGGAAAAAACTTTTGTCGAAAAAAAATAAACAAAATAAAAATCAAAAAGCCAACGCCGGAAACCGGCGGCAAAAAAAAATTTTTGGAAAAAAAAAAGTTTTTGAAAGAAAAAAAGTCAAAAATGAATTTTTGTGGTAAAAAATGATTAAATTGGGGTTAAAATTAAAAATTGGGTGTAAAGGGTTGGGGGTAATTTTGTAATTAGCTTTTAGCTAACCAGTGTTTCTTTCCTTGTCGAATTAGCTTGTGCTAAGCATTCTTACTTTCCTTTTGTCATTAGCTTCGAGCTAAGCATTATTCCTCTTCTTATAGAATAAGCTTGTGCTGAGCATTCTTACTTTAGTTTTTGCGTTTGCTTCGAGCTAAGCATTATTCCTCTTCTTGTGGAGTTAGTTATTTATTTACTTATTTCTTTCTTTCGTTTTTAATTTATTTTGTATTTTTTAAATTTATTTTTTCTTTTTTGTTATTTTTTCTTATGTTCTAAGCATTCTTATTTTCGTTTGGCATTAGCTTCGAGCTAAGGATTATTATTTTCCTATTGGAATTAGCTTTCTGCTAAGCATATTTCCTCTCCTTATGATATTAGCTTGTGCTAAGCATTCTTACTTTCCTTTTGCCATTAGCTTCGAGCTAAGCATTCTTCCTCTCCTTATGGAATTAGCTTGTGCTAGGCATTCTTACTTTCATTTTGGCATTAGCTTCGACCTAATCATTATTCCTCTTGTTATAGAATTAACTTTTTCTTTTTATATTTGCTATTTATTATTTTAATTTGTTATTTTTAATTTTTTTTTTCTTATGAAATAAGCTTGTGCTAAGCATTCCTTCTTTCCGTTTGGCATTAGCTAATTAATGGATTTAGGTTAAGGGTAAATTAGGGTTAAAAGAAAAATTGAGGATATGAGTCATATCTATTTTTCTAAAAAGGATTTAGTTCATACAAAAATATTAAGGTTGTATTCCATATCTAATTATGTTTCCAACTAGGGACCTCTAGCATATTACCGCTATTATTTATTTATATATCTTATATATTTATTTAATTAATTTTTTTATTTGTTTTTTTTTTCTTTTATTTTTTTTTTCTTATGGAATTAGATTATGCTAAGCATTCTTACTTTCCGTTTGCATTAGATTCGAGCTAAGAATTCTTAATTTCCTTTTGCCATTAGCTTCGATCTAATCATTATTACCTTCCTATGGCATTAGCTTTGAGCTAAGCATTTTTCCTCTCCATATGGAATTAGTTTGTGCTATGCATTCTAATTTTCCTTTTGGCATTAGCTTCGAGCTAAGCATTCTTCCTCTTCTTATGGAATTAGCTTTTGCCAAGCATTCTTACTTTCCTTTTGGTGTTAGTTTCGACCTATGCATTATTACTTTCCCTTTGACATTAGCTTTGAGCTAAGCATTGTTCATCTTCTTATGGAATTAGCTTGTGCGAAGCATTCTTACTTTCCTTTTTGCATTAACTTCGAGCTAAGCACTCTTCCTCTCCTTATGAAATTGGCTTGTGCTAAGCATTCTTATTTCCTTTTGGCATTAGCTTTGATTAAGCTAAGCATTCTTAAATTTCTATTGGCATTAGCTTCGAGCTACGCATTATATCTATCGTTTTAGCATTAGCTTTGACCGAAGCCTTATTCCTCTCCTTATGGAATTAGATTGTGCTAAGCATTCTTAATTTCCTTTTGGCATTAGCTTCGAATGAAGCATTATTCCTCTCCTTATCGATTTGACTTGTGCTAAGGATTCTTACTATCCTTTTGACATTAGCTTTTAGCTAAGCATTCTTACTTTCCTTTTGGAATAAGCTTCGAGTTAAGCATTGTTCCTCTCCAAGCATTATTCCTCTTGTTATGGAATTAGCTTGTGCTAAGCATTCTAACATTCCGTTTAACAGTAGCTTTTAGATAAGCATTCTTACTTTCCTTTTGGCACTAGCTTCGAGCTAAGCATTATTCTTCTCCTTATGCAATATGCTTGTGCTAAGGTTTCTTACTTTTCTTTTGGCTATAGCTTCGAGCTAAGAATTCTTACTTTCCATTTGGTATTAGTTTCGAGCTACGCATTCTCACATTCCTTTTGGCATTAGCTTCGAGCTAAGCATTCTTACTTTCTTTTGGCTATAGCTTCGAGCCAAGTATTCTTACTTTTGTTTTGGCATGAGCTTCGAGCTAAGCATTATACCATTTCTAATCGTATTAGCATTTTTTATTATTTATTTATATATTTAATTATTTTATTTATTTACTTATTTTAATCTTTTGTAATTTTTACTATTTTAATTTTTATTTCAATTTTTTTTTTAATTTAAGTTTTAATTTTTTTTGATGGAATTAGATTGTTCTAAGCATTCTTACTTTTCGTTTGGCATTAGCTTCGGGCTAAGCATTCTTACTTTCCTTTTGCCATTAACTTCGAGATAAGAAATATTACTTTCGTATTGGCTTAGCTTTCAGCTAAGCATTGTTTCTCTCCTTATGGAATTATCTTGTAGTAAGCTTACTTACTTTCCTTTAGGCATTAGCTTCGAGATAAGCATTCTTCCTCTTGTTACGGAATTACATTTTGCCAAGTATTTTTACATTCCTTTTGGCATTAGTTATGAGCTAAGCATTATTACTTTCCTGTGGGCATTAGCTTTGAGCAAAGCGTTGTTCATCTTCTTATGAAATTAGCTTGTGCTTAGCATTCTCACTTTCCTTTTGGCATTAGCTTCGAGCTAAGCATTATACCTTTTCTTATGGAATTAGCTTTTCTTTATTATATATTTATATATTTAGTTATTTTATAATTTTCCTTATATTGTTTTTAAAAAATAATTAATTATTTTTTAGTTTTTAATTTAATTTGTAATTTAGTTTTTATTTTAGTTTTTGTTTTAATTGTTATTCTTTTTCTATTTATTTTTTTAATTTTTAAATTTATTTTGATTTTGACTTTAATTTTATTTTCTTATGGAATTAGATTGTGCTAAGAATTCTTACTTTTCGTTTGACATTAGCATCGAGCTATGCATTATTACTTTCCTATTGACATTAGCTTCGAGCTAAGCATTGTTCCTCACCTTGTGGAATTAGCTTGTGCTAAGCATTCTTACTTTCCTTTTTGCATTAGCATCGAGCTAAGCATTATTACTTTCCATTTGGCATTAGCTTCGAGCTAAGCATTCATACTTTCCGTTTGACATTAGCTTCGAGATAAGCATTCTTAATTTCCTTTTGCCATTAGCTTCGAGATACGCATTATTACTTTCGTATTGGCATTAGCTTTGAGCTAAGCATTGTTTCTCTCCTGATGGAATTATTTTGTAGTAAGCATACTTACATTCCTTTTGGCATTTGCTTCGAGATAAGCATTCTTCCTCTTGTTACGGAATTAGATTTTGCCAAGCATTCTTACTTTCCTTTTGGCATTAGTTACGAGCTAAGCATTATTACTTTCCTTTTGGCATTAGCTTTGAGCTAAGCGTTGTTCATCTTCTTATGGAATTAGCTTGTGCTAAGCATTCTCACTTTCCTTTTGGCATTAGCTTCGAGCTAAGCATGATACATTTTCTTATGGAATTAGTTTTTCTTTATTATATATTTATATATTTATTTATTTTATAATTTGTCTAATATATTTTTTTTAAATTTTTAATTTTTTTTTAAATTTTTAATTTAATTTTTATTTTTAATTTTATCTTAATTTTAGTTTTAATTTTAATTTTGATTTTATTTTTTATTCTATTTTTTATTTTTAATTTTATTTTGTTGTTGATTTTGATTTTATTTTCTTGTGGAATTAGATTGTGCTAAGCATTCTTACTTTCTGTTTGACATTTGCTTCGAGCTAAGCTTTCTTACTTTCCTTTTGCCATTAGCATCGAGCTAAGCATTATTACTTTCCTATTGACATTAGCTTTGAGCTAAGCATTGTTCCTCTCCTTGTGGAATTAGCTTGTGCAAAGCATTCTTACTTTCGTTTTAGTATTTATTAGCTTCGAGGTAAGCATTATATGTTTTCTTACGGAATTAGCTTTTGTTTTATTATTTATTTATATATTTATATACTTTATATATTCATTTATTTAATTTACTTTTTATTATTTTTTATTTTGAATTTTATTTTAATATATTAATTTATTTATTTTTGATTTTTTACTTTTATTAAGTTTTTATTTTTGTTTTTATTTGCAATTTTTTTTATTATTTTTTTATCTTTTTTTCTTCTTATGGAATTAGATTATGCTAAGCTGCCTTACTTTCCATTTGGCATTAGCTTCGAGCTAAGAATTCTTACTTTCCTTTTGGCATTAGCTTCGAGCTAAGCATTCTTCCTCTTCTTATTGAATTAGCTTTTGCCAAGCATTCTTAATTACCTTTTGGCGTTAGTTTCGACCTAAGCATTATTACTTTCCTTTGACATTAGCTTTGAGCTAAGCATTGTTCATCTTCTTATGGAATTAACTTGTGCTAAGCATTCTTACTTTCCTTTTGGCATTAACTTCGTGCAAAGCACTCTTCCTCTCCTTATGAAGTTAGCTTGTGCTAAGCATTCTTATTTCCTTTTGGCATTAGCTTTGATTAAGCTAAGCATTCTTAATTTCGTATTTGCATTAGCTTCGAGTAAATCATTATATCTATCGTTTTGGCATTAGCTTTGAGCTAAGCATTATATCTCTCCTTATGGAATTAGCTTGTGTAAGCATTCTTATTTCCTTTTGGCATTAACTTCGAGATAAGCATTATTCATCTCCTTATGGATTTTTCTTGTGCGAAGGATTCTTACTTTCCTTTTTACATTAGCTTTTAGCTAGGCATTCTTACTTTCGTTTTGAATTAGCTTCGAGCTACGCATTGTTCCTCTCTAAGCATTATGTTGGGAACCGAACACGTGTACGCAGCGGAAAACAAAAATATTGTGCGATTTAAATAATTTAAAACACATAAATACATGCCCGATAATTGAAATCAATTTATTGCGTACCTTTGGGCTTCCAGCGAAATTAAAAACAACATACATGCTTAATTATTCAACCGAATTTAAATCAATTAGCATGCTCGCGTTTAAATCAAATAACATGCTCGCAACAAATAAAACGATTTCATGTAATCACATAAAATCATACAATAACGAACATGAATATTTTATTTAAACGTAAACGAATCACGAACAATGAATTCGTGAGTTTACCTCTTGAAGCGTGAGCTAGACGCACTAAGCAAGACGGGATTGCTATGGAAACCAATCCGTACAATCCGAGGCAGCAGCGGTGGAGCGGCAACAGCGGCAAGACGGGCCACGGCGGCGCGTGTGACTCACGCGCGGTCTTCGGGCGGCGCGTGAGGATGCGTGCGGCTTCGGCTCGTGTGCTGCTCCTCGATTCTTCGATCTTCGATCTTCCTCCTCTCGGATTTCACCTCGTATACTTCGATCTACTAAACACGTGGCACTAGACACGTAATAGTTAGAAAAACGGAGGAAAAGAATGAAGGATAGAAATACCGAAAGTAATCGGCCAACGAATGGCCGATTCCGGCGAGACGGCGACAGCGACGGCGGTGGTGGCCGTGGGAGAGGGTGGCCGATCGAGAGAGGTAGAGGCTATGGTTAGGGTAAGCTCTTGGGTGTTATTTTAGTATTTGTGTACGACCTATAAATCAAGTATTTATAGTGTGTTGCATAAAACCCTAACGGGCTTAAGTTGGACCGGGCCCAACAACTTAAGTTCGTTAGTTCTTTTACTTGCTCGTCTCTCTCAATTCAATGATCGTAAAATTGTAACGATTACATTTTCGGAATCATTATAATGTCCTCGTCACTACGAGTGCCAATTCTTAATTTCCAACTTTCCAAAAGTGGAAACCCTAATTCAGTGCGCTTTCTAAATGTGGAAACTACCCGATTTAGAAAGTCCACTTAGATGTTCGCCTATTCTTTTCCTTTTCTTATTCTCATTCATAATTCCAAATTACGAATGTTGGAACCAATCATATTGACTTCCAATCATGCAAAGATAAACCATTTTATCCTTGACCGTTTATTCAAAGATCTCATGTGCACGAGCAGTGTGACCCTCGATGGTTCAGGTGTAAGCTAGTCGTGGGCCCACAACCCTTTGTGGTCAAAACTCGTCCCTTAGAATTACTATTAAGATGAAGCTCTTTCACCTTAATCACCCAACGAATCAAGATTGGCGTCTAGCAACTACGCGTCATGATTCCCTAGATACAAATGAAGTGCCTGCAAGAACCTTCAGATATAGTTAACGTATAGTACGGTCCCTTCGATTCATATGTCCCGATTGAACTAGAGGCATTGGTTCGTCGAGACCTCTTTATATGTTCAATGACCGTGCGATCGTTCTAAGTGTTGTAATCGTTACGTGCATGACTTAGAGAATCGAATTCTCTCATCATCACTTAGTCTGCTCTGGCCAGAGACTTAGAATGATTACAAACTATCGGAACACACAGGACATCCAAGACTATTCTAGCGATCGAATCCCGGACTATAATGCACAGACCTCCTACTAGATTTCGGATTGTACGAACACTGGCCCTTGGGATGGTCCTCGGTGGAACTCAGGGACAGGTCACGATACAGCTAGTCCTCTAGTGAAGTCACGGTGATGTCTAGGTCATAAGGACTAATGGTGTACAACTATACCATAGATATCTCTACTCGATTATTGGGAACCACTTAGAGATTTCTAGGGTGAGGGAGTTCAGTGAACTCGTCAACTTACGAGCACCCACTTATGCATGCCGATATCACAATACTGTTTATTGATGAGATGCAGTACACATACACTAAGTGCTAGTCTCTTAATGGGAAAGGCCGATATCCTCATTGGTGGCGTAACCCTTCGACTAGGAACACGTTTAACAGTTATAATACTTAAGTAAATATCTCACGATCCTAACGATCAATTACTAGTACTTGTAATAACTGTAAGGACTATATCTATGCTTGTGACAAAGGGACAAAGATATAGAATGCCAAGGTGTTTTATCATTAATACGAATAAAGGTTCGTTTAGTACAATAATAAATACGAAAGACCACAGCCACATGTTGGCTTGTTGGTCACCTACTCTAACAATCTCCCACTTGACCTAAAGCCAACTACCCATGAATCGCAATCCCATCGACTCTCGATGTTTCTCATGGACCGATCTCGGTAAAGGCTTCGTGAACGGGTCTGCATTGTTCTCTTCCGAGGTGACTCGTTCTACTTTAACTTCACCTCTATCAATGATCTCTCGGATCACATGATACTTCCTCAGAATATACTTCGATTTCTGATGAGATCACGGCTCCTTAGCTTGCACCACGGCTCCGGTGTTATCACAGTACAACGGTACTCGATCACTAGCATTAGGAACGACACCCAACTCTTGGATGAACTTCCTTATCCAAGTCCCTTCTTTTGCAGCTTTGGACGCAGCAATGTATTCCGCTTCGGTAGTGGAATCGGTCGTCGTGCTTTGCTTGGAACTCTTCGAACACACGACACCACCATTAAGCGTGAATATAAATCCAGAGTTCGACTTTGAGTCGTCCACATCCGATTGAAAACTAGAGTTGGTAAAACCCTCTAATTTCAACTCGGTACCCCCATAGACCAAAAATATATCCTTAGTCCTTCGTAAGTACTTGAGGATATCTTTCACGGCTTTCCATTGAGCCGGGACGGGGTTAGACTGATATCTGCTTGTGACACTCACAGCATACGCAATATCGGGTCTCGTACATAGCATGCCGTACATAATGCTTTGTATGGCAGAAGCATAAGGCGTCATTTTCATCTCTTCGATTTCACTAGGCGTTTGAGGACACATAGATTTTGAGAGACGAACCCCATGGGACATTGGCAAGAATCTTTTCTTCGATTCTTCCATGCTAAACTGTTTCATAACGGTGTCTATGTACAGGCTTTGGGATAAGCCAATCATTTTCCTTGCTCTATCTCTATAGATGCGTATTCCTAATACATAAGATGCTTCTCCCAAATCCTTCATTGAGAAACGTGTGGACAACCATGCTTTCGTTTATTGCAACATCCCTACGTCATTCCCAATTAGTAGAATTTCATCAACGTAAAGCACTAAAAATATCACTGCCCTCCCACTAACCTTCTTGTATACACAAGGTTCCTCCGGATTCTTCTCAAAATCAAACTCTTTGATAGTTGAGTCGAACCTAATGTTCCAACTTCGGGATGCTTGTTTCAATCCATTAATGGATCGCTGGAGCTTGCAAACCTTTTGCTCACTTCCAGAATATATGAAGCCTTCCGGCTGCGCCATGTAAATTTCTTCCTCAATATCTCCATTAAGGAAGGCGGTCTTCACATTCATTTGCCAAATCTCGTAGTCGTACCACGCATCTATGGCCAGCAAAATCCTAATGGACTTCAGCATCGTGACTGGTGAAAATGTTTCCTCGTAGTCAACACCTTGCCTCTGAGTGTATCATTTCGCTACCAATCTAGCTTTATAGGTCGATACCTTTCCCTCAACTCCAATTTTCTTCTTATAGATCCACTTGCAGCCTATAGGAACAATTCCCTTAGGTGGATCTACCAAGGTCCACACCTTGTTGGAGTACATGGAGTCCATCTCGGATTTCATGGCAGTTAGGAAATGTTACATGTCCGCATCTGATACGGCCTCGTTGTATGTTCTTGGATCTTGTCCAAGATCAACATGATCTTCATCATTCTCAAGGAGGAATAACCTATCCGGCATTTTCTGAACTCTTTGGGATCTACGTACCGTAGGTTCAGGAGGTGTATTAGTGGATTGTTGTATTGGTTCGATTACATGTTCTTGCGCTTGAACTTCACTTTGTGGTTCTTGAACTACTTCAAGTTCTGTCAGGCTGCCCTTTCTATCGGATAGAAACTCCCTTTCCAAAAAGGTCGCATTTCTCGAAACAAACGTCTTTGCTTCCTTGACATAATAGAACTCATATCCCATTGAGTCTTCGGGATACCCCACGAAATAGCATAAGTCGAATTTACTATCCAACTTGTCTCCCACTAATCGCTTCACATAAGCGGGACAACCCCATATCCTAATATGTTTGTAGTTGGGTTTCCGGGAATGCCAAAGTTCATAACATGTGGATTTAACCGCTTTGCTGTTAACTCTATTCAGCAAATACGCGGCAGTACGAAGTGCATGACCCCACAAGTATGCCGGTAAGTTCGTGAACCCCATCATAGATCGAACCATATCTAATAAGGTCCTATTCCGAAGTTCGGAAACTCCATTAAGTTGAGGAGTTCCAGGTGGAGTTCATTGAGATTGTATTCCATTCTCTTTTAGATAGTCAATGAACTCGATGCTCAAGTATTCTCCACCACGATCAGATCGTAGTTTCTTAATACTTCGTCCGAGTTGCTTCTCTACTTCGTGTCTAAAATCTTTGAACCTTTCAAATGTTTCGGACTTCTACTTCATCAAGTATACATACCCATACCTAGAATAATCGTCGGTAAAGGTAGCGAAGTAGTTGTATTCACCCTTCGCACTAACACTTAGTGGACCACATACGTCTGTATGGATCAAATCCAAAAGGCCCTCGGCTCGTTCCATTTTCCCTTTGTAGGGTGACTTGGTCATTTTCCCTTTAAGGCAAGATTCACAAGTTTGTAGTGATTTCACGTCCTCCAAAGAGAACAATCCTTCACTAACAAAATCGTTCATCCTTCTTAAAGAGACATGACCTAATCTAGCGTGCCAAAGTTGTGCGGGGTTTTGTTCTATATCCTTACGTTTTGCTGATATAACATTAATAGGTATTTCATTTGGATTTAGTTCATACAAGTTGTTTAATAGTCGTCCTTCGCAAATCAAATTCTCATTCTTTTGTATAATGCAAATCGAATTTCCAAAAAAAAATGTAAAACCTTCAATATCTAATACAAGAATAGAAATAAGGTTTCTAATGTGGGACGGAACAAATAAACAATCGTTCAAAACAATAGGAAAACTAGAATCCAAAACATTTAAGTAAATCGTGCCAATGGCTTCAACAGCAACTCTTGCTCCATTCCCCATCCTTAGGTAGGTCTCACCCGCTCTAAGCTTTCGACTTCTTGTCATTAGCTGCAAATCATTGCACAAATGTGAGCCACAACCCGTATCCAATACCAAAGAAGAAGAATTGACAGACAAATTTACGTCAATGAAATACGTACCCTTTTCAGAATTTTTCTGCTTTAGGTAAGCCTTGCAGTTGCGGCGCCAATGTCCTCTTTGTGCTTTAGGTAAGCCTTGCAGTTGCGCCGTGATCAACTCCTTTGTAGCAGCGTACCTCGATGCCCTAATATTATCACTATACATGCTATCGAGATGAGCCTTTATATTGAGAGCATGCATGTGAGACTCATATTTCCTCGCAAGCGCGGGCTCCATGGCGGCTATAATATAGCACCTAGCATGTGTGTCATCTTTCTTCCATGCTTCATAAGTTTCCTTTTCAGCATCAGTCACTGTGGCAGGTATAGTGGCGGGAAGTCTCTCGTTCAAAACATAGAGACGCCCCTCAACGGTTAGCACAAGCTTAAGACTACGCAACCAATCTAGGTAATTAGGGCCATTGAGTTTATTGTCGAGGATTGACATTATGAGATTCTTAGACATGATTATCTGAGAGGTATAGAGAAGAGGATTATTCGAGATTCGCGTTAAATGATTGTTTACAATTAAATTTTTGGCCTTATGTTATTTAATTGTTCTCCCACTAATTTTATCGAGTTCCACTTCCCTCTAGTAGACAAACGAGAAAACTGATTTTTCTTAATAGGCTTTAGGTCCAATAGACAAATATAACCCGTAGTTTCTAGCCCGATTATATTTGCCCAAAGGTATATCACAATCAATCATATCCACAATATGACCCTAAATTAATTTTCCTAACACTTGATAATGACCTAAGTTAATCTCGCGAATATCAAAATCGTCGTGTGTCAAGTCTAACCTACCAATCAAAGATGCTCATAGAACTTGATTATGCCAAACTAATGCAGTCCCTAGTTAATCTAGCCGACCACGTTAATCCAACATAACCCTTTTCTATGGCTACCTTCATCGCTATGTCAATTGAATTACACCTTACTCTACCATAGCACTCCCCGCTAACACGGCTTACTGCGCTACAGTAAAGGGCTACACATAATCCAACCGTTGGCAGAAGGAAAG
This sequence comes from Erythranthe guttata, assembly GCF_000504015.1. The sequence goes on from NW_012193065.1 coordinate 217,779, forward strand.
GAAAAATTCAACATATTGGTTTTTCCTTTACAGCTTGAAATGATTCTCAATTAGATTAAGAATGAGGGATTTTTATTAAAAAGTTTTATCTCATCAGAAGGTTCGGATTGGTCTATGTGATTCCTACATCTATGTTCTCTAAAGGTATATGGAAACGCATATTGTCCTAAGAGGAACATACGACCTAACTATATAATTAATTACATTAATTAATTATCGGGTTTTCAAAATAATTATAGAACCTCAAATTACATAAATCAATCAAATAATGTTGAGGTACTATAATTAAGTTGAAGTATAATCAATATTATACGTGTGTTCTATTAATTGAAATCAATTTAACAATTTAAATTAATTAATTAATCTACCACCTATTTACTAAAATAGATGATTGTTGATCCAATTATATAATTGGGATTAATTGAAAATAATTTTCCGAAATTAAAATAAATTTGTTTTAAGTTTAATTTTAGAAATCGGAAATAAATTTTTTTTTTTTTTTTTTTTTTCAGTGAACCGGTTCGGCCAACCGGTCTGACCGGTTCGGACCGAAACGGTCCGGTTCTGCCCGGTCCAGTTGACCCAAATCAGTGGGCCGGGTCAGTTGGACCGAGAACCGGTCTGACTGACCCGAATCCACGTGGATTCGGTCAATTGGATCGCACACAACCATCGAACCGGCCGGTCCGACCGGTTCGATCCGATTAAACAAAAACCGACGTTTTTTAAAAAATAATTTCAGATCCGATTTTCCAATTTTAAAAAATTTCAAAAATATTTTAAACTTACGAAAACTCCCAATTACATAACACAACAATCGCTACTTTAATAAATCGAACATGCATAAAATCATAACATATTAAAACAAACGCAATTAATTGCGCAACGATCTCTGATACCACTGTTGGGTAACGGGCACGTGTACGGAGCGGAAAACAAAAATTTTATGCGATTTAAACAATTTAAAACACATAAACACATGCCCGATAATTGAAATCAATTAATTGCGTACCTTTGCGCTTCCAGCGAAATTAAAAACAACATACATACTTAATTATTCAACCGAATTTAAATCAATTAGCATGCTCGCGTTTGAATCAAATAACATGCTCGCAACAAATAAAACGATTTCATGTAATCACATAAAATCATACAATAACGAACATGAACATTTTATTTAAACGTAAACAAATCAAGAACAATGAATTCGTGAGTTTACCTCTTGAAGCGTGAGGTAGACGCACTAAGCAAGACGGGATTGCAACGGAAACCAATCCGTACAATCCGTTGCAGCAGCGGTGGGGCGGCAGCAGCGGCAAGACGGGCCACGGCGGCGCGTGTGACTCACGCGCGGTCTTCGGGTGGCGCGTGGGGATGCATGCGGCTTGGGCTCGTGTGCTGCTCCTCGATTCTTCGATACTTCGATCTACTAAACACGTGGCACTAGACACGTAATAGTTAGAAAAACGGAAGAAAAGAAGGAAGGAAAGAACTAGCGAAAGTAATCGGCCAACGAATGGCCGATTCCGGCGAGACGGCGACGGCGACGGCGGTGGTGGCCGTTGGAGAGGGTGGCCGATCGAGAGAGGAAGCGGCTAGGGTTTGGGTTAGCTCTTGTGTGTTATTGTAGTATTTGTGTAAGACCTATAAATCAAGTATTTATAGTGTCTTGCATAAAACCCTAACGGGCTTAAGTTGGACCGGGCCCAACAGCTTAAGTTCGTTAGTTCTTTTACTTGCTCGTCTCTCTCAATTCAAGGATCGTAAAATTGTAACGATTACATTTTCGGAATCATTATAATGTCCTCGTCACTACGAGTGCCAATTCTCAATTTCCAACTTTCCAAAAGTGGAAACCCTAATTCAGTGCGCTTTCTAAAGCATTCTTACTTTCCTTTTCGTATTAGCATCGAACTAAGCATTATTCATCTCCTTATGCAATATGTTTGTGCTAAGGGGTCTTACTTTTCTTTTGGCTATAGCTTCGAGCAAAGTATTCTTACTTTCCATTTGGCTTTAGTTTCTAGCTACGCATTCTCACTTTCCTTTTGGCATTAGCTTCGAGCTAAGAATTCTTACTTTCCTTTTGCCATTAGCTTCGATGTAAGCACTATTACTTTCCTATGGAATTAGCTTTGAACTAAGCATTGTTTCTGTCCTTATAGAATTATCTTATAGTAAGCAAACTAACATATTCCTTTTGGCATTAGCTTCGAGATAAGCATTCTTCCTCTTGTTACATAATTAGATTTTGCCAAGCATTCTTACTTTCCTTTTGGCATTAGCTTTGAGATAAGCGTTGTTCATCTTGTTATGGAATTAGCTTGTGCTAAGCATTCTCACTTTCCTTTTGGCATTAGCTTCGAGCTAAGTATTCTTACTTTCCATTTGGATTTAGCTTCGAGCTACGCATTCTCACTTTCCTTTTGGCATTAGCTTCGAGCTAAGCATTGTTCCTCTCCTTATGGAATTAGCTTGTGCTAAGCAGTCTTTCTTTCGTTTTGGCATTAGCTTTGAGCTACGCATTTTTCCTCTCCTTATAGAATTAGCTTGTGCTATGCATTCTTATTTTCCTTTTGGCATTAGCTTCGAACTAAGCATTTTTCCTCTTCTTATGGAATTAGCTTTTTCCAAGCATGCTTACTTTCCTTTTGGCGTTAGTTTCGACCTAAGCATTATTACTTTCCTTTTGAGATTAGCTTTCAGCTAAGCATTGTTCATCTTCTTATGGAATTAACTTGTGCTAAGCATTCTTACTTTCCTTTTGGCATTAACTTCGAGCTAAGCACTCTTCATCTCCTTATGAAATTAGCTTGTGCTAAGCATTCTTATTTCGTTTTGCCATTAGCTTTAATTAAGCTAAGCATTCTTAATTTCCTATTGGCATTAGCATCGAACTAATCATTATATCTATCGTTTGGACATTAGCTTTAAGCTAAGCATTATTTCTCTCCTTATGGAATTAGATTGTGCTTAGCATTCTTACTTTCCATTTGGCATTAGCTTTGAGCTACGCATTCTCACTTTCCTTTTGGCATTAGCATCGAGCTAAGCATTGTTCCACTCCCTGTGGAATTAGCTTGTGCTAAGCATTCTTACTTTCTTTTTGGCATGAGCTTCGAGCTAAGCATTATACCATTTCTAATGGAATTAGCTTTTTTTATTATTTATTTATATATTTATTTATTTTATATAGTTATTTATTTATTTTAATCTTTTTTAATTGTTATTTTGATTTTTATTTCAATTATAATTTTAATTTAATTTTTTTATGGAATTGGATTGTTCTAAGCATTCTTACTTTCCGTTTGGCATTAGTTTCCAGGTAAGCATTCTTACTTTCCTTTTTCTATTAGCTTTGAGATAAGCATTATTAATTTCGTATTGGCATTAGCTTTGAGCTAAGCATTGTTTCTCTCCTTATGGAATTATCTTGTAGTAAGCATACTTACTTTCCTTTTGGCATTAGCTTCAAGCTAAGCATTATTCCTCTCCTTATGGATATTTCTTGTGCTAAGGATTCTTACTTTCCTTTTGACATAAGCTTTTAGCTAAGCATTCTTACTTTCTCTAAGCATTGTTCCTCTCCTTATGGAATTAGCTTGTGCAAAGTATTCTTACTTTCGTATTAGTATTAGCTTCGAGGTAAGCATTATACGTTTTCTTATGGAATTAGCTTTTGTTTTATTATTTATTTATATATTTATTTATTTTATATATTTATTTATTTAATTTATTTTTTATTTGTTTTTATTATTTTTATTTTTTATTTTTTACTTTTATTTTTTTATTTTTTATTTATTTTTTACTATTATTTTATTTTTATTTTTATTTTTTATTTTATTTTCTTATGGAATTAGATTATGCTTAGCAACCTTAATTTACGTTTGGCATTAGCTTCGAGCTAAGCATTCTTACTTTCCTTTTGCCATTAGCTCCGAGCTAAACATTATTACTTTCCTATGGCATTATCTTTGAGCAAAGCATTGTTCCTTTCCTTATGGAATTAGCTTTTTTTATTATTTATTTTGTATATTCATTTATTTTATATATTTATTTATTTATTTAAATCTTTTTTAATTTTTTTTTATTTTAATTTTTATTTCAATTTTAATTTTAGTTTTTATTTTACTTTACTTTTTTATGGAATTAGATTGTTCCAAGCATTCTTACTTTCCATTTGGCACTATCTTCGGGATTAGCATTCTTACTTTCCTTTTGCCATTAGCTTCGAGATAAGCATTATTACTTCCGTCTTGGCATTAGCTTTGTGCTAAGCATTGTTTCTCTCCTTATGGAATTATCTTGTAGTAAGCATACTTACTTTCCTTTTGTTACACAATTAGATATTGCCAAGCAGTGTTACTTTCCTATTGGCATTAGTTATGAGCTAAGCATTTTTACTTTCCTTTTTTATACGAACCACACCAACCATGTGACGAGACCCGATATCAATACTTCGGATATCAAATCCTAGACCGTCTAAAAGAAGGAAACAAAGGGTGGAACCGCAACACGTTGTCTATGAAGAGACAAGAAGCTTGGTATGTGAAGACGCCACAACCAATTGTGGAAGATTGATTGATAAGTCGGATGAACGTACGAAATCCTCCGATATGTTTGAAGAGTTCTTAAAGAACTAGAGAGAATAATCTCATGATTTAATTAATGATCAAAAGTTGTCTTCAAGAAAGGAAAATAAAACCCTAAATCTACTTAATAAAGGCTGTAATCTAAACAAGTGAACCACGAAATTAAAGAGGGCCTTAATAGAATAGGCTCATAAACACACTAATATGAGCTAATTAGAGATGAACCCACGAATTTAAGGTAGGGCGGGCTTTGGTCTTCATCCTGCTTGCTCTTCTTTGCTCAACTTGGACTGATCTTTAGCCCGGATGGTTCGCACACTTGTCCGGTGACTCCGCCATTTGAATATGCATAATCCAGCCTTGTTTATCACTATTGAATGAAGCTTTCTTAGTTAAGACATTTTGGATCAATGCAGCAAGATTCTCCTTGAATTGCTTAGCTCGGCTCCTCGTTATTGGTCCGGTTGGACTTGGATAGGATCATCTTGGAAATTGTTGGTTAGACCTCCATCATTCCCCTCCTCTTGAAAATGATTTGTCCTCAAATCATCACCTACATCAAAATTGAGAGAATAAATATGCCAAAGAGGGGGGTGAATTAGGCTTTTCAAAACTTCTTAATATTTTTGCAGAATTAAATTATTTCTAGAAAAATATATTTTTCTTTGATCATAAATATTTTCCAAACTTCCAAAATAATTCCGAATAAAGTTTTAGCAATAAACGATATATGAGTACGGAAATTTGAATACGATAAAAAAAGTGCGTAAAGTAAATGACACGAAATTTATAGTGGTTCGGAGAAATTCCCCTACTCCACTCTTCTAGGCCCTCGAACTTTATTCCCATCCCTCCAAGATCCTTGGATCCTCCACACGAAAAAGATGTGCTTACAAGACTCTAAAGACTTTCGCACCAACGGCGTGCTTACAAGATACTCACTCTTTCACACTTATCAATACGTGCTTAGAAGAGACTAACTCTTTCGCACTCAACAAAAAACATCGCAACAAAGAAATGCTCTCTAAGAGATTTACAAAATCCCTCTCAATATTTATAATGAAACAAGTGATAAGCAAGAGGAGAATTTCGAATTTCCTAATAAATAAATGATTCTCTATAAGCTCTTTTCGAAATTGGCTTGGAATAAATAAGCTTGAATGAATGGTCCACTATTTATAGGTGAAGCTCTTCATCTCTACAAAGGAAATGATCAATCTTTAATCTCTTGATTGATTAGATGATGGGTGTGATTGATCTACAGCTGATTGAGATCAATTAAATCAATTGAATGTGGTAAGCATTTGAATTTTGAAACTCAAAAGGAGTGTTCTTCCTTAAAAAACGATTTTCAACAAAACATCTTCCAGCAAGCTTCAGCAACTTCCGGGCTAACTTCCGGATAGCTTATATATTTTTGAATCTTTGATTGATGATTGATTTAAAATCTTCCAAGTCCGAAAATATGATTCTCAATCAGTTTAAATAAATGGAAAAACGTTTTTCCAACAATTCAAATAATTTTGAATAATTTTGCAGCAGATTTTTCTTTAGCGGAAGCATAAGTACCAACAAGGATATTAGCTTAGTGTTGTTATCCAAAATTCCAGATGAATTTCTAGCAGTTTTTGTCACTTCATTTCTAATTCGAACTGAACTTCCAGTTGAACTTCCAGTGGCTTTTGAGTTTCAACTTTAGAATTTTAAGAGCATTCAAGTTATCCTCTATGCCTGAAAAATTTATTTGCTCAAGGAATTCTTGGCACTTAAAGGATTAGAGCCATAAGTATATTATTATCATAAAATAATATCATACCATTTTTACTCATAAATCATGGAGGATTTACATATCAATAATTTACAACATGCAATGCGTCGAAAAAATTCAAATAATATTATTAGCAATTAAATCACTTACCATTTTCTTCAAATATAATTCAAATCAATTTTTGCATTTTGGTACCCAAATGAATTTACTGGTGGTTCCCATTTTATATGGACAAGAAAAGGATTTATGCCCAATTTTACCACAATAATTGCAAGTATTATATGATAAAGATGATGCATTCGATAACTTGCTCAATTCCTTATAATGCGAGTGAAAACCAATTCCAACTTTATCTAATGACACATTTTGCAAGCCAAATAATTTATCGAGATTTTCTTTGCCCTTAGTGAAATTTTCAAGGCATTTATTCAAATCAATAACCTCGTTTTCTAGCACAAAATTCTTTATGGATAAAGAAGATTTTTCTTTTTTCGCAAATAGCTAGCTTTTCAATATAAGAATTTAATTTAGCTTCTACTTTTTCTTTTTCATTATTGACAATTATAATTTTTCTTTTCAAGATATCATTCTTAGAAGCTAGTTTTTCCAAATCTCTTCTACACTCATTTATCAATTCATGCCAATCGTCTTCACAATTAAAATCATCACATTCAAGGTCATCATGACATTCATCAAAATAATTTATCTTATTAAAGTAAGAACTACATACCTCTTTGTTTGTCATGAGACAAACATTTGCTATTTCCTCATCGGTCATATCCCCCCCAGATTCTTGATCATCCCAAGTTGTGCCTAATCCTTTGTGTTTTGACATCCGTTGGAACCGTTCACCTTTGTTGAGTAACGGGCAGTTGTGCTTTATATGACCAGGATTTTGGCATTGATAACACTTTATCTCACTCTCAAATTTTGAGGATTTCCGAACGTTCAGGGGAGAATTTCGGGAGGAGTTCCGGTTTGAATTTAGTAGTTGATTTATCCTTTTTGTGATTCTTGCAATTTCCTCATTCTTCTCGTCCTCATCTAAGTCTTCCAAATCATTATCGTCGTCCTGCATAGTGTTAGATTTAAAAGCAACGGATTTTTCTTTATTTAATTTTAGCTCGTCTTTTGCAAGGATGGTGAGCTCATGGGATGTGAGGGAACCGATAAGTTCCGCAATGCTCATATTGTTCAAGTCCTTTGCTTCTTGGATTGTGGTCACTTTTGGAGTCCATTCTCAAGGCAAGGATCTCAAGATCTTTTTGACTTGTTCACTTTGAGAGTAGATCTTGCCAAGTGCCGTAAATGGGTTTATGATCTCCATGAAGCGAGCATACATTTGACTTATGGATTCTTCTTGCTCCATGTTGAACATCACATATTGATGTACTAGAATATTGATCATTTGTTCCTTTACTTGGGATGTTACTTCATGGGTGACTTGCAACATCTCCCACATATCTTTAGCTGTAGGACATGAACAAACACGATTACATTCATTAATAGTGAGAGCACAAGAAAGAATGTTCTTAGCCTTGGAGTTCATGGACACTAAATATTTGTCCGCGGATGTGAGTTCCTTCCATTCCTTGGGCACTTTTTCGCCATTGATGTCCTTCATAGGAATGAATGGTCCTTCTAGAATAATTTTCCATAGATCGCAATGGATTGAAATTAGAAATTCTTGCATGCGGTTCTTCCAAGTAGAATATGAAGTGCCATCAAAAAGTGGTGGCCTGGTATGAGATTGTCCCTCTGCAAAAATATAATTACTGAAAGAAGCCATAGGATCGTTAGCTCTTGGATTGTTAAGCCCAACAACAAAAAATTAAGAGCACGAGGCTCTGATGCCAATTGAGAGAATAAATATGCCTAAGAGGGGGGTGAATTAGGCTTTTCAAAACTTCTTAATATTTTTGCATAATTAAATTATTTCTAAATAATTTTCTTTGATCATAAATATTTTGCAAACTTCCAAATTAATTCCGAATAAAGTTTTAGCAATAAACGATATATGAGTACGAAAATTCGAATACGATAAATAAAGTGCGTAAAGTAAATGACACGAAACTTATAGTGGTTCGGAGAAATTCCCCTACTCCACTCTTCTAGGCCCTCGAACTTTATTCCACGTGCCTCCAAGATCCTTGGATCCTCCGCACGAAAAATATGTGCTTACAAGACTCTAACGACTTTCTCACCAACGACGTGCTTACAAGAGACTCACTCTTTCGCACTTATCAATACGTGCTCACAAGAGACTAACTCTTTCGCACTCAACAAAAAACCTCACAACAAAGAAATGCTCTCTAAGAGATTTACAAAATCCCTCTCAATATATATAATGAAACAAGTGATAAGCAAGAGGAGAATTTCGAATTTCCTAATAAATAAATGACTCTCTATAAGCTCTTTTCGAAATTGGCTTGGAATAAATAAGCTTGAATGAATGGTCCACTATTTATAGGTGAAGCTCTTCATCTCTTGAAAGGAAATAATCAATCTTTAATCTCTTGATTGATTAGATGATGCGTGTGATTGATCGCCAGCTGATTGAAATCAAATAAATCACTTGAGTATGGTAAGCATTTGAATTTTGAAACTCAAAAGGAGTGTTCTTCCTTCAAAAACGATTTTCAGCAAAACATCTTCCAGCAAGCTTCAGAAACTTCCGGGCTAACTTCCGGACAGCTTATATATTTTTGAATCTTTGATTGAGGATTGATTTAAAATCTTCCAAGTCCGAAAATATGATTCTAAATCAGTTTAAATCAATGGAAAAACTTGTTTCCAACAATTCAAATAATTTTGAATATTAGACCATTTTTCAAAGATAGAAGATCTTGAATTTCGAAAAACCTTTTGCTTCCAAAATCTCACGGATATTTTCTTTCAAATCTCAGCTGACCCTTCTGAAATAATTTTCATGTAAAAAGTATTTATTTTCAAATATAAATTATCATTTTATAAAGGGCTAATTTTCGAAAATAAAGACCAAATAAATTGGGCTTATTATTTGATCCAAGAAGGAAGAATTTGGACCAAGACTAGAAAGTCGTATGGACGATCGTTCGGATCTCGTTCTCGGGATAGTTCAAGGACACTAGGCCTCATATAGATTCTGTCACTCCGGTCTTAATTAATTCCTCCTTGATTAATTTGTCTAACAAAAGCACGACTCAAAGAAAGACTATTAGATCAAATCAATTGTTTGTAAATCATCACATTCGAAAGTAACCTTTCGGCTAACAAAAATAACTCAAATCAGCAACATTGAAGGTAGTACTAACATTATAGTCACCTCGCAAGTCCAACTTATACGCATTATCATTCAGTCGCTCGAGAACTTGAAAAGGACCATCTCCTCTCGGCAGCAACTTAGAACGCATTTGTACTAGAAATCGTTCTTTTCTCATGTGCAGCCAAACCCAATCTCCAGGTTCAAAAACTAACTTGCGACCTCCCTAGTTTGCTTGCTTGGCATATTGTTCTGTTCTCTTCTCAATGTTGAGCCTTGATTTTTCATGAATCTGCTTCACAAGTTCAGCCTTTTTCTTTCCATCCAAGTTAACACGCTCAGATAAAGGTAGTGGAGTTAAATCCATTGGAGCCAAAGGATTAATACCATAAACAATTTCGAACGGTGAAAACTTAGTAGCAGAATGAACAGCTCGTATATATGCAAACTAAACATGTGGTAAACACTCTTCCCATGTTTTAATGTTTTTCTTCATAATAGCCCTCAACAAGGATGATAAAGTCCTATTTACTACTTCAGTTTGACCATCGGTTTGTGGGTGACAAGTAGTAGAAAATAATAATTTTTTTCCTATCTTACACCACAAGGTCTTCCAAAAGTAACTCAAGAACTTAGCATCACAATCATAAACAATTGTCCTAGGCATGCCATGCAATTTAACAACTTCTTTAAAGCACAAATCAGCAACATGCGACGCATCATCAGTTTTGTGGCATGGTATAAAATGCGCCACTTTAGAAAATCTATCAACAACAACAAAGATCGAATCCCTACCATGTTTTGACCTAGGCAAACCTAACACAAAATCCATAGAAATATATATCCATGGTTCATTGGGAATAGGCAATGGTGTGTATAAACCATGGGGCTGTACTCGAGACTTAGCTTGACGACATGTAACACATCTACCACAAATTCCCTCAACATCTCTCTTCATGTGTGGCCAATAAAAGTGTTCTTTCAGCATGTGTAATGTCTTTTCCAAAACCAAAATGATCGATAAGACCTCCCCCATGCGATTCAAGCACAAGTAGTTCACGTATAGAACACATAGGAATGCAAAGTTTATCTTCCCTAAACAAGAATCCCTCATGCATATAGAATTTATCAAATGCACCTTTTTCACATATTTGATGAATAGTACCAAAATCAGCATCATGAATGTACAACTCCTTAATTTGTTCAAAACCATGTAATTTAACATTAAGAGTAGAGATTAAGGTGTACCTTCGAGACAATGCATCAGCCACAATGTTCTCTTTACGTTGCTAGTATTTGATGACATAAGGAAATGTCTCAATCAATTCCATCCATCGGGCATGCCTCTTGTTTAGCTTGTGCTGTCCCTTCAAGGGCTTCAACGATTCATGATCTGTGTGAATCACAAACTCCTTAGGCCAAAGATAATGCTGCCATGTCTCAAAAGCTCGAACCAATGCATACAGCTCCTTATCATAAGTCGGGCAGTCTAGAGCTGCCCCACTCAACTTCTCACTAAAATATGCAATCGGTCGTCCCTCTTGCATCAAAACAGCGCCTATGCCTACTCCGGAAGCATCGCACTCGATCTCGAATTTTTTCGCGAAATTTGGTAGAGCAAGTAAATGAGCTTTGGTTAACTTCTCCTTAATGAATTGAAATGCTTTCTCTTGCTCGCCCCCCACTTGAACACTACATTCTTCCTTATCACCTCGGTCATCGGTGCGGCAATAGTGCTAAAATCCTTCACGAACCTCCTATAGAAACCAGCAAGGCCATGAAAAACTCAAAAGTTCGGTACACTCGTCGGACTTGGCCATTCTTGGATACCTCGTACCTTTTCTTCATCAACCTGAATACCTTGTGCACTCATAACAAAACCAAGAAAGACAAGCTTATCCGTGCAAAATGTACATTTCTGCAAATTAGCATACAACTTCTCTTCCCTAAGCGCATGTAAAACGGATTTCAAATGCACAACATGATCATCCAGATTTTTGCTATAGATAAGAATGTCATCAATGTAAAATACAACAAATTTACCAATGAAAGATCGCAAAACATGGTTCATTAATCCCATGAAAGTACTAGGGGCATTAGTTAACCCAAACGGCATAACTAACCACTCATATAAACCATACTTTGTTTTGAAAGCAGTTTTCCATTCATCACCCTCTCTCATTCTTATTTGATGATCCCCACTTTTCAAATCAATTTTTGAAAAGACACAAGCACCATGCAATTCCTCTAGCATATCATCTAAGCGTGGAATAGGATGACGATACTTTACCGTTATATTGTTGATTGCTCGACAATCAACACACGTTCTCCACTTTCCATCCGCCTTAGGCACCAAAAGTACCGGAACAGCACACGGACTCATGCTCTCCCTCACGTGCCCTAGTTCCATCAACTTTGTGACCTGCCTTTGTATCTCCTTAGTCTCCTCGGGATTTCTTTGGTAGGCTGGTCGGTTTGGAATAGAAGCTCCTGGCACAAAGTCAATTTGATGTTCAATGCCTCGAATTGGTGACAACCCTGGTGGTAGCTCCTCGAGGAATACATCACCAAAGTCCTGCAAAAGAGAAACAACAGAATTAGGCAAAGAAGAGTTAAAGTTGTTAGTTAAAGAAGGCTTCCTTGTACATAAGTACAATCACCGGCTGATTGGAATACATAGCTCTCTTCACATCACTCGCCCCGCATATAAACTTGTTTTTCCCTCTTTTTTTCTCTCATTGGCCGAACTCACTTTTTCATTTTCTCTCTTGTTTTTCTCAGCTGACTCTCTCTTTCTTTTGTACTCTCACTCATTTTCTTTTGATCACTCTCTTTTTGTAACCTTACTTGATCCTCATGGACCTGCTGTGGCATTAAAGAACTAGAGTGATTGTCCTTTGGTTGAGCGCAAATGAGTACTTGTTGGTGAAACCATCATGCTTGGCCCGTCGATCAGACTGCCACGGTCGACCAAGTAACAAGTGTCCAGCTTGCATCGAAACAAAATCACACAGTACCTCATCTTCATACTTTCCGATGCGAAATGATACTAACATTTGCTTGTTCACCCTCAATTCTCCACTATCAGTAAGCCATTGCAGCTTATATGGTTGTGGATGTTTGGTTGTAGGCAGCCCTAACTTCTCCACTATCGTAGTGATAGCAACATTGGTGCAACTCCCTCCATCAATGATCATACTACACACCTTGTCTCGAACATGACATCTAGTGTAGAAGATGTTTTCTCGCTGTGCTTCTTCATCTCCATTTTCTTGCACATTTAGAGCTCTCTCCTTGCAACCAAAGTTAACCATGTGCTGCATATTCTTCTTCTCCATCATCCTCTTGTGGTGGTGTGGAATCCTCCTCTTCTTCGATCTCAAACCCACCATCATCACGCAGCAGCATAACTCTCTTGTTTGTACATTGGATTGCTTTGTGACCCCTGCCATGGCATTTAAAACACTCTATATCACGATTCCGAGTTGTATTAGAATCGATTTTACCTTGGACTGCATGGTGATAAGTGTTCGTTTTGCACAATTTTTGCTTATCATATCTTCGAGTTTTTATCTTCGTTCGTCCGAGTTTCAGCTTTATGTGTATATATTATTGCATTTCTGGTTTTATTTCCATTTCAGGGTTTTATTAGGTATTTTTGCCGAGTCGAAGCCATTTGAAAGCGAAACCGAATTTTCAAGCCAATTTTGGGGGCCAAGAAGACCCAGATCGCGATCTGACATCTCTGGATCGCGATCTGGGGGTGTTTACAGTGCTGAAATATTGAAGATCCAGATCGCGATCTGGGCACGCCTTTTGAGACAGATATTTTGTTTTGTAAAGCTTCTTGAGGAAGCTTTGCATTTCACTATAAATAGAAAGGCCCTTTCATTCTTCATTCCTTCTTCGACTTTTTACGATTTTCGACAGCTCTTCGCGGTAATCATCAACGGGGGTTTCGACTTGGCTTTTTCTTACGCAATTTCTTTACGTTTTGTTCTTCATTTCCTTTGTACATTCTTTTGACACTATGTTTGTTATGAACTAAGAACATTTTCTTCTAGGGCAATGAAGCCTTGTATATATTGATTTCGATCGCCATTTCTGTTATCTATTTGTCGTGTTTCGATTTCGTTTATGTTTTCCTATATTAAATGCTTCTAATTGTTTGATCAGCTCTCGGAATGAACTCGAGAGAGGATTTCTTGTTTGAAGTTAGGAAAACATAGCTCGGGGTGTGGAAACGGAGACGTGATGCACTTCGGGTAGCCCTTAAGGACTTGACCTAAATGCTCTCTTAATAGCAGGTTCTGAACGGAGATGTCGGACCCGTGGGTAGACTCTAACTACACTGGAGACGGGGGTTAGAGTACATTAGCGTGTGGGTTAACGAATAGGAATGTGATTTTAGATAACAGATTTGTAGATCGTTGTTGATTATACATAGGTGGATTTGGCCCTAGAAGTCCCTTTGAAATCGAAGTCCCCCCGCGTTGAGTTGTCGTTACTTTATTTACGTACATTCTATATTTGCTTGTTTACGATCCTGCATGCTTATAAATTAGGGTTTACCACCATTCCAAATATTTACGATCAGCTAGATAATATAACGATAATATAATTACACTACTCAACATGTGAATCTATAAGGTCCCTGTGGATCGATATCCGGAACCACTGTTCTGCAAAATGCGATACTGTATACTTGCGGTAATTTATACGTGAGGAAAACGCGTATCAAGTTTTTGGCGCCGTTGCCGGGGACCAATTTGATTTTATCGTTGTTGATAGTGTTACCAATTATCTGATTATTACTTTAGCTATTTACCTGTTTTATTTTGGATTTTTACCTTGATTTTAACCGATCACTTTGTTTATGCCCAGGCGTCGAAATTTTGAAATCATACCTTACGATCCCGAGATTGAAAGGACATTTCGTAGACGAAGGGCCACGCACAACCAACAAAGTGAACCAATGGCCGACGATCAAGGCAATTCAGAGCACCTGGCCTTTGAGTACGATCGAGAGCCAGGACGAGATCACGAGCAACCAAGACCGAACCTGCCACCTGAGCGAACAATGCGAGAATACCGAACTCCGGCTGTGAATGAGAACTATTCTGGAATCAGGAAACCGACGATAGCCGCAAACAACTTCGAGCTAAAGACGGGGCTAATCAACATGGTTATGGTGAACCAGTTCTCCAGAGCAGCCACTGTAGATCCGAATCTCCATCTCGCCAATTTCTTGGAGATTTGTGACACAATCAAAGTTAACGGTGTCTGTGATGATGCCATTCGGTTGAAGCTATTCTGATTTTCTGTCAGAGAAAAAGCGAAGAGTTAGCTTCAGAGTCTTAATCCAGCATCACTCACCTGTTGGGAAGAATTATCACAAGCCTTTCTGGCACGATTCTTTCCACCCTCAAAGACCGCACAACTACGAAGAGATGTAGGCAACTTCAGACAGATGAGCCAAGAGCCGATGCACGAGTCTTGGGAGAGGTTCAAAGACTTTTTACGACAATGCCCTCATCACGGATTCAACCTGTGGGATCAAATGGTGTTGTTTAAAAATGGGCTCGATCAACCTGCCCGATCTCTAGTCGATCCTGCCTCAGGTGGATCATTGCAAAACAAGATTCCCACAGACGCTCGAGACATTGTCGAGCGAATGTGTGAGAATGTGTACCATTGGCCGTCCGAACGAAGTGGTATACAAAAGGTGGCCGGAGTTCACCGACTCTATCCTTTAGCCTCGGTTTCAGCACAGTTAGCGACCCTATCAAATCAGGTCGCCCAATTATCAGTTCGAGGGCCACAGACCGAACGAATTGCAGCAGCAAGTACCTCGCAAGCCACAAATAACGATTGGGAGCAGGCACACTGTATGAACCATCGTTCAAAATTTTCCGGGGAAACAACAATCAGAACCAAAACCCTACTCACTATTACCCGGGAATTCGGAATCACGAGAATTTCTCTTACGCCAATCCAAAGAACGCTCTCCAACCACCTTCTGATTTTAACCATCAAAGAGAGCAGCGAGGGCCGACATATGACGAGCGTTTTCACTGACAAGAACAGGAGATGGAGGGCCTGAAATCAACATTGAAGAACATGAAAAACCAAATAGGGCAAATCGCCCAATCCATGTCCACGATGGTAAAGGGTGGATTCCCGAGCAATACCGAAGTCAATCCAAAAGAAAGTTGTCAAGCAATAACCACCCGATGTGGTTTGCAAATGACTGATCCTTCTTATCCGAGAGACGAGTCACCAAGGCTAGTTGTACAACCGACCCTGGTCGAGCCGGAAATCACCATTTCAGGTAGTAGTACAAAAGAGGCTAGTAAGCCCAATAGCATTTCTTTTCCTGATAATCCTCCTCTTATGATAACTCCTATTCCTTTTCCAAAAAGACAGAAGAAGAAGTTCAAGGATCAATTGAAGAAGTTCATCGAAAAGATCAAACAAATTCGAATCAACATCCCTTTTGCAGAAGCCTTGGAGGTAATGCCAAAGTACACCAAGTTCATGAAGGAAGTCCTATCCAATAAAATTTGGATCGAAGAAGACATACCAGTGACACGCACGGCAACTTGCAGTGCCATTCTTCAGTCAAATCTACCACCGAAAATGAAAGATCCAGGGAGTTACACTATTCCTTGTATTATTGGAAATTCTACTTTCGATAAAGCTTTATGTGATTTAGAGGCAAGTATTAATTTGATGCCTATGTCTGTGTTTCTAAAACTGGGCTTAGGAAATTTGAACCGCACTCGCATGACTTTACAACTAGCTGATCGCTCATTGAAATATCCCGATGGGATTGTAGAAGATGTGCTAGTTAAAGTAGATAAATTCATTTTGCCTGTTGATTTTGTGGTACTTAAAATTCCTGAAGATGATGAAGCACCAATCATTTTAGGTTGTCCATTCTTAGCCACTGGTAAGGCGATGATTGATATAGAATTAGGATCTTTAATGCTTAGGGTAAATGGGGAAGAAGTTGTTTTTAATTTGACAGATGCATTTAAACACTCTGAGCATGTTGAGCATTGCAGTAGAATAGACGTGATGGAGGACTGTGTTTCCTCTTTTTTTGATTTGTATGAATTATGTGATTCTGTTGAGCACTACATTGTTAATTCTATTGATTTGCATTCTGCCTCGCCTGAAACGCCTATTGAAAATGATGTGCTTGACTGTGTGTTGTTTCTTGAATGTGCTGAGATTTTAGGTATAGACAAGGTAGGAATCGTCCCCCAGATACCACTTAGTGTGAAAACGTCCCCCGTACTGGAATTGAAACAATTACCGGATTATCTTTGTTATGCTTTTCTTGGAGCAGCCAAGACCTATCCGGTGATTATTTCTTCTAGTTTGAGCGAGGCCGAAACAAACACACTGTTGGAGGTCCTTACAGAATATAGATCGGCTATAGGTTGGTCTATTGAGGATATTATGGGAATTAGCCCGTCTATTGTTCAGCAAAAAATTCTAATGGAAGACGTCTATAAACCTAGAGTCCAACCTCAGAGGCGGTTAAACCCGTCAATGAAAGAGGTAGTAAAAAATGAAGTCTTAAAACTGTTGGGCGCTGGTATGATTTATGCAATTTCTGACAGTATGTGGGTCAGTCTGGTGCAGGTTGTGCCAAAAATGGGTGGGATGACGGTTATTGTGAATGATGAAAATGAACTTATTCCGTCTAGGACAGTCACTGGGTGGCGTGTGTGTTTCGAGACCATTTCCCTCTTCCCTTTATCGATCAAATGCTAGACAGACTAGGTGGTTTCGACTATGACTGTTTTCTTGATGGTTATTCGGGGTACAATCAAATTTCAATCACACTGGAAGACCAAGAGAAAACTACTTTTACTTGCCCCTAAGGTACTTTGGCATTTCGTAGGATGCCTTTCGGTTTGTGTAATGTACCTGCTACCTTTCAATGATGTATGATGTCTATTTTTCATGATATGGTAGAAGAATTTCTTGAGGTGTTTATGGATGATTTTTCTGTGTTTGGATCGTCTTTTGATAATTGTGTGCACAATCTAGAACTTGTTTTAAAAAGATGTACATAAACGAACCTTGTTTTAAATTGTGAAAAATGTCATTTTATGGTTCGTGAAAGTATTGTTCTAGGTCACAAGGTCTCAAAAAAGGGTCTTGAGGTGGACATGGCAAAAATTGAAACGACTGAAAAATTGCCTCCACCGAAAGATGTCAAGGGGGTTAGAAGTTTTTTAGGGCATGCTGGGTTTTACCGTAGATTCATTAAAGATTTTTCGAAAATAGTAAAACCATTATGTCATTTGCTTGAGAAGGAAGCCGTCTTTGATTTTGATTTTGCTTGTTTGCAGGCTTTCACGTTTCTCAAGGAGAAGCTAACCCAATCACCGATTATGATTACTCCCAATTGGGAAGAACCATTCGAGATCATGTGCGATGCAAACGACTATGCTGTAAGTGCAGTATTGGGACAAAGGAGGGACAAAATCTTCAAGGCCATCTACTATTCCAGTCGTACACTTTACCTGGCACATAAGACTTATTCAAGGACCGAAAAAGAAATGCTTGCAGTTGTCTATGCCGTTGACAAGTTCAGACCGTATATTTTGGGCTCTCAGGTGATCATTTACACCGACCACGCAGCTATTCGATATTTGTTCGCAAAGAAGGACGCCAAGCCCCGACTCATCAGATGGGTACTACTACTCAAGGAGTTCGACTTGGAAATCAGAGACAAAAAGGGGAGCGAGAATGTGGTAGCAGATCATCTTTCCAGACTCATATTAGAAGAAGTTCCAGCCGAAGGAAATATTCAGGACTCATGCCCAGACGAGCAACTGCTCGCCATTAGTACTCACACTCCGTGGTATGCTGATGTGGCCAACTTCTTGGCCGGTGAAATCATTCCTGACGATCTTTCTATCACCAAAAGAAAAAATTCCTTCACGACAGTCGTTTCTATCTACGGGACGAGCCGTTGCTTTTCAGAACCGGCCCCGACCGAGTCATCCGAAGATGTGTTCCAGAAACCGATGTACGTGAGATTCTCACACATTGCCACTCTTCACCTTGTTGCGGGCATCACAGGGAATCTCGCACAGCCGCCAAGGTTCTGCAGTCAGGCTTCTTTTGGACAACCCTATTCCGAGATTGTTACGAGTTCGTGAAACGGTGTGATCGATGCCAACGGACAGGGAACCTATCCAACAAAAGCGAAATGCCTTTGAACAACATGCAAGAGGTGGAGCTTTTCTATGTTTTGGGCATAGACTTCATGGGACCATTCCCTTCTTCGATCGCGAAGTTGTACATTCTACTTGCCGTGGACTACGTGTCCAAATGGGTCGAAGCAATTGCCACCACAGCCAACGATGCTCGTACAGTCCTCAAATTCTTCCACAAGAACATATTCTCAAGGTTTGGGACACCTAGGGCGATCGTTAGCGATGAAGGATCTCACTTCTGCAACAAACTGCTCACTAATCTCACGAACAAGTTGGGGATCCGACACAAAATTGCGCTAGCCTATCATCCACAAGCAAATGGCCTTGCTGAGTTATCAAACCGAGAAATCAAACAGATTCTGGAGAAGACCGTGAGCACTAACCGAAAAGATTGGGCGTTGAAGCTCGAGTTTGGGAAAGCGTGCCACCTGCCAGTGGAATTGGAGCACCAAGCTTATTGGGCGGTCAAAAAGATCAATCTCGATCAAACAGCTACCGCCGATCGTCGATTGCATCAACTCATCGAAATGGAGGAGTTCAAAAACGATGCTTTCGAAAATGCCAAGATTTACAAAGAAAAGACGAAAAAGTGGCATGAGAAAAGAATTACAAAGCGAGAGTTCCGGGCAGGTGACCAAGTCCTGCTACTCAATTCTCGGCTACGACTATTTCCGGGAAAGCTCAAGTCCTGTTGGTCAGGACCATTCGTAGTCCTGAGCGCAACACCACAAGGAGTTATCGAAATACGAGGACGAGACGGTCCGTCGTTCAAAGTGAACTGGTAACGAGTTAAGCATTACTACCCGAATGGTGCTCCCGAGGAAGTGGAGCGTGTGTTAGAGTAGGTGACCAACAAGTCAACATGTGGCTGTGGTCTTTCGTATTTATTATAGTAATAAACGAACCTTTATTCGTATTAATGATAAAACAACTTGGCATTCTATATCTTTGTCCCTTTTTCACAAGCATATATATAGTCCTTACAGTTATTACAAGTACTAGTAATTGATCGTTACGATCGTGAGATATTTACTTAAGTATTACAACTGTTAAACGTGTTCCTAGTCGAAGGGTTACGCCACCAATGAGGATATCGGCCTTTCCCATTAAGAGACTAGCACTTAGTGTATGTGTACTGCATCTCATCGGTATTGTGATATCGGCATGCATAAGTGGGTGTTCGTAACTTGACGACTTCACTGAACTCCCTCACCCTAGAAATCTCTAAGTTGTACACCATTAGTCCTTATGACCTAGACATCACCGTGACTTCACTAGAGGACCAGCTGTATCGTGACCTGTCCCTGAGTTCCACCGAGTACCATCCCAAGGGCCAGTGTTCGTGCAGTCCGAAATCTAGTGAGAGGTTTGTGCATTGTAGTCGGGGATTCGATTGCTAGAATAGTCTTGGATGTCCTGTGTGTTCTGATAGTTTGTAATTAATCTAAGTCTCTGGCCAGAGCTGACTAAGTCATGATTAGAGAATTCGATTCTCTAAGTCATGCACGTAACGATTACAACACTTAGAACGATCGCACCGTCATTGAACAAATAAAGAGGTCTCGACGAACCAATGCCTCTAGTTCAATCGGGACATATGAATCGAAGGGACCGTACTGTACGTTAACTATATCTGAAGGTTCTTGCAAGCACTTCATTTGTATCTAGGGAATCATGACGCGTAGTTGCTAGACGCCAATCTTGATTCGTTGTGTGATTAAGGTGAAACGAGCTTCATCTTAATCGTAACTCTAAGGGACGAGTTTTTACCACAAAGAGTTGTGGGCCCACGGCTAGCTTACACCTGAACCATCGAGGGTCCCACTGCTCGTGCACATGAGATCTTTTAATAAACGGTCAGAGATAAAATGGTTTATCTTTGCATGACTGGAAGTCAATGTGATTGGGTCCAACATTCGTAATTTGGAATTACGAATGAGAATAAGTAAAGGAAAAGAATAGGCGAACATCTTAGTGGACTTTCTAAAAAAGGGAAGTTTCCAAATTTGGAAAGTGCACTGAATTAGGGTTTCCACTTTTAGAAAGTTGGAAATTGAGAATTGGCACTCGTAGTGACGAGGGCATTATAATGATTTCGAAAATGTAAATGTTACAAATTTCCGATCATCGAATTGAGAGAGACGAGCAAGTAAAAGAACTAACGAACTTAAGTTGTTGGGCCCGGTCCAACTTAAGCCCGTTAGGGTTTTATGCAAGACACTATACATACTTTATTTATAGGTCTTGCACACATAAGACAACAAGGAGAATACACGCCCCTAACCCTAGCCGCTCCCTCTCTCGACCGTTCTCCCCCCCGCAGCCAACACCGCCGCTCGTTCGCCGGAATCGGCCTCCCCTTGGCCGATTAATTGGTGGTAGTTCTTTCCTTCTTTCTATTCTTCCGTTTTTCTTAATATTACGTGTCTAGTGCCACGTGTTTAGTAGATCGAAGTATACGAGGTGAAATCCGAGAGGAGGAAGATCGAAGATCGAAGAATCCAGGAGCAGCACACGAGCTGAAGTCGCACGCATCCCCACGAGCAGCCCGAAGACCGCGCGTGAGTCACACGCGCAGCCGTGGCTCGTATTGCCGCTGCTGCTGTTCCGCCGCTGCTGCCCCGGATCGACGGATTGGTTTCCGTAGCAATCTCATTTTGCTTAGTGCGCCAACCTCACGCTTCAAGAGGTAAAGTTTCGAATCCGTTATCGTTAGATTCGATTAGGTTTAAATTGAATATATATATGTTCGTTCTTGTATGATTTTATGTGTTTACATGAGATCGTTTTTATTACTGCGAGCATGATATTTGATTTAAACGCGAGCATGCTAATTGATTTAAATTCGGTTAAATAATTAAGCATGTATGTTGTTTTTAATTTCGCTGGAAGCGCAAACGTACACAATTAACTGTTTTCAATTATCGGGCATGTGTTTATGTGTTTTAAAGTTGTTTAAATCGCATAAATTTTTGTTTTCCGCTGCGTACACGTGCCCGTTACCCAACAGTGGTATCAGAGCTCGTTGCGCAATTAATTGCGTTTGTTTTAATATGCTATGATTTTATGCATGTTCGATTTATTAAAGTAGTGATTGTTGTATTATGTAATTGGGAGTTTTCGTAAGTTTAAAATATTTTTGAAATATTGTTTAGAATTTTTCCAGCTTTAAAATTGTTTGAAATTGGAAAATCGGATCTGAAACTATTTTTAAAACGTCGGTTTTTAAATTGATCCGATCGAACCGGTCGGACCGGCCGGTTCGATGGTTATGCACGATCCAATTGACCGAATCTACGTGGATTCGGGTCGGTCAGACCGGTTCTCGGTCCGACTGACCCGGCCCACTGATTTGGGTCAACTGGACCGGGCAGAACTGGAAAATTAATTTAGATTTCTAAAATTAAACTTAAAAAAAATTGATTTTAATTTTCGGAAAATTATTTTCAATTAATCCCAATTAGATAATCGAATCAACAATCATCTATTTTAGTAAATAGGTGTTAGATTAATTAATTAATTTAAATTGTTAAATTGATTTCAATTAATAGAACACGTATATAATATTGATTATAGTTCAACTTAATTAATAGTACCTCAACATTATTTAAATGATTTATGCCAATTGAGGTTCTATAATTATTTTGAAAATCTCGATAATTAATTATTGTAATTAATTATGTAGTTAGGTCGTATGTTCTTCTTAGGACAATATGCATTTCCATATACCTTTAGGGAACATAGATGTAGGAATCACACAGACCAATCCGAATCTTCTGATGAGATAAAACTTTTTAATAAAAATCCCTCATTCTTAATCTAATTAAGAATCATATCAAGCTATAAAGAAAACCCAATCTGTTGAGTTATTTCTTTCCTTCCGCCAACGGTTGAATTATGTGTAGCCCTTTACTGTAGTGCAGTAAGTCGTGTTAGCGGGGAGTGCTATGGTAAAGTAAGCTGTAATTCAATTGACATAACGATGAAGGTAGCCATAGAAAAGGGTTATGCTAGATTAACGTGGTCGGCTAGATTAACTAGGGACTGCATTAGTTTGGCATAATCAAGTTCATGAGCATCTTTGATTGGTAGGTTAGACTTGGCACACGACGATTTTGATATTCGCGAGATTAACTTAGGTCATTATCAAGTGTGAGGAAAAATAATTTAGGGTCATATTGTGGATATGATTGATTGTGATCTACCTTTGGGCAAATATAATCGGGCTAGATTAACTATGGGTTATATTTTTCTATTGGACCTAAAGCCCATTAAGAAAAATCAGTTTTCTCGTTTGTCCGCTAGAGGGAAGTGGAACTCGATAAAATTAGTGGGAGAACAATTAAATAACATAAGGCCAAACATTTAATTGTAACAATGATTTAACGCGAATCTCTAATAATCCTCTTCTCTATACCTCTCAGATAATCATGTCTAAGAATCCCATAATGTCAATCCTCGACAATAAACTCAATGGCCCTAATTACCTAGATTGGTTGTGTAGTCTTAAGCTTGTGCTAACCGTTGAGGGGCTACTCTATGTTTTGAACGAGAGACTTCCCGCCACTATACATGCCACAGCGACTGATGCTGAAAAGGAAACTTATGAAGCATGGAAGAAAGATGACACACATGCTAGGTGCTATATGATAGCAGCCATGAAGCCCACGCTTGCGAGGAAATATGAGTCTCACATGCATGCTTTCGATATAAAGGCTCATCTCGATACCATGTACAGTGAGAATATTAGGGTATCGAGGTACGCTGCTACAAAGGAGTTGATCACGGCGAGACTGCGTGAAGGGACTTCGGTCCACGAGCATTGTCTCAAAATGATCAATCTCCTTGAAAAGCTAGTGAATCTCGATGTCACCCTCCCGGCCACGCTCTCGTTGGATTTGATCCTGTTGTCTCTTCCTAGTTCCTATGAGTCGTTCATAGTGAACTTAAACATGAACAAACTCGATCCTCCCTTGGATGAGTTAATGAACATGTTGGTCAGTTTCGAGTCCACCATTAAGAAAGAGAAAACTGTTCTCGTTGCTGCTACTTCTGGAAAGAAGAGTTCTTCCCAAAAGAAGAGAGAGGAAAGAGTTCCCTTCCCAAACAGCAAGTTCGAAGTTGGTGAAGGTAGCGGGGGATCCAAGGCAAAGGTCAGCAAGCAAGTTGATGATGCTTGCCATCATTTTTGAAAGAAATGACATTGGTGCCGCAACTGCAAGGCTTACCTAAAGCAGAAAAGTTTTGAAAAGGGTACGTATTTCATTGACGTAAATTTGTCTGTTAATTCTTCTTCTTGGGTATTGGATACGGGTTGTGGCTCACATTTGTGCAATGATTTGCAGCTTATGACAAGAAGTCGAAAGCTTAGAGCGGGTGAGACCTACCTAAGGATGGGGAATGGAGAAAGAGTTGCTGCTGAAGCCATTGGCACGATTTACTTAAATGTTTTGGATTCTAGTTTTCCTATTGTTTTGAATGATTGTTTATTTGTTCCGTCCCTCATTAGAAACCTTATTTCTATTCCTGTATTAGATATTGAAGCTTTTACTTTTGTTTTTGGAAATTCGATTTGCATTATACAAAAGAATGACAATTTGATTTGCAAAGGACGACTGTTAAACAACTTATATGAACAAAATCAAAATGAAATACCTATTAATGTTATATCAGCAAAACGTAAGGAGATAGAACAAAACCCCGCACAACTTTGGCACGCTAGATTAGGTCATGTCTCTTTAAGAAGAATGAACGATTTTGTTAGTGAAGGATTGTTCTCTTTGGAGGACGTGAAATCACTAGAAACTTGTGAATCTTGCCTTAAAGGGAAAATGACCAAGTCACCCTACAAAGGGAAAATGGAACTAGCCGAGGTTCTTTTGGATTTGATCCATACAGACGTATGTGGTCCACTAAGTGTTAGTGCGAAGGGTGGATACAACTACTTCGCTACCTTTAGCGACGATTATTCTAGGTATGGGTATGTGTACTTGGTGAAGTACAAGTCTGAAACATTTGAAAGGTTCAAAGATTTTACACACGAAGTAGAGAAGCAACTCGGACGAAGTATTAAGAAGCTGCGATCCGATCGTGGTGGAGAGTACTTGAGCATCGAGTTCATTGACTATCTAAAAGAGAATGGGATACAATCTCGATGGACTCCACCGGGAAATCCTCGACTTAATGGAGTTTCCGAACGTCGGAATCGAACTTTATTGGATATGGTTCGATCTATGATGGGGTTCACGAACTTACCGGCATACTTGTGGGGTCATGCACTTCGCATTGCCGCGTATTTGCTGAATAGTGTTAACACCAAAGTAGTTAAATCCACACCCTATGAACTTTGGCATTCCCGGAAACCCAACTACAAACATATTAGGATATGGGGTTGTCCCGTTTATGTGAAGCGATTAGTGGGAGACAAGTTGGATAGTAAATCCGACTTATGCTATTTTGCGGGATATTGTTGAGTGTAGATTTTACGCTTAATACGCTAACTTTACGTGGATCTTTTGTTTAGATTTAATTATATTTGTGCTTTAATTGATTGATTTTTTGTTTTATAGGTGAAAAACAAGAATTAGGTGTCCATGAAGGAAAATAGATCAAAAAATAAAGGAAAAAGTTGCAAATAAGGAAATAAATCAAATTGGAAGAAGGAATCTCGCCACAGCTTTGGCAGTGTCCACCATTTCGAGCATATCTCTCTCATACGAACTCCAAATCAGCTGATTTTGGCGACATTGGAAAGATAATTTCAAGGGAAACAATTCTTATTTACACAACATTCCAAAATTCGGACTACAACATGACGAAAATCGAAGAACAAGTCCTGATGGGGGAAAGTGGCGGAAATTGATTCCTGGTTTCCACTACTTCCTTATCAAGAAAAGCCTATAAAAGCAACAAGTCTCTACACCATAAGCACGAAATTTTACACCACAATACGCGAGGAACGAAGATCAACGAAGACTCAAGCATAGTTTTTTCTTATTTAATTTATTTCTTTTATTTTCTCTATCATAAGAATCACGAGTAGCTAAGTCTTTAATTTCTAGGATTTTATTTGGAACCTTATGTGGGATTTGTGAACCCTTTTCTATGATTTTATGCAAGTTTTAATTCCGGATTATTTCTTCTACTTGTTTTATTAAGTGCATGAACTTGATCACTTTATGTGCTTTTATGTTATTGTTAATCGCATGAATCGGAAGATCGGGTTAATAATTAGAACTGTGGTAGAAGAGCATTTGTGGTATTAACATAGGAATATAGTTAATCTCTTAGGTAGCCATTATTGAGATTTGTGCTTAATGTTGTGTTCTAGAATTAATTGCATAGGAATATGGTAATTGAATATAGAGTATTAGAATCGTAATACACGCGGAAGCGGGTTATGATTAATTTAGCATCTCAGGTTAATAACCGGGTTAATTGTTAGAGTAGGTGACCAACAAGCCAACTTGTGGCTGTGGTCTTTCGTATTTATTATTGAATAAACGAACCTTTATTCGTATTAATGATAAAACACCTTGGCATTCTATATCTTTGTCCCTTTGTCACAAGCATAGATATAGTCCTTATAGTTATTACAAGTACTAGTAATTGATCGTTAGGATCGTGAGATATTTACTTAAGTATTATAACTGTTAAACGTGTTCCTAGTCGAAGGGTTACGCCACCAATGAGGATATCGGCCTTTCCCATTAAGACTAGCACTTAGTGTATGTGTACTGCATCTCATCAGTAAACGGTATTGTGATATCGGCATGCATAAGTGGGTGCTCGTAAGTTGACGAGTTCACTGAACTCCCTCACCCTAGAAATCTCTAAGTGGTTCCCAATAATCGAGTAGAGATATCTATGGTATAGTTGTACACCATTAGTCCTTATGACCTAGACATCACCGTGACTTCACTAGAGGACCAGCTGTATCGTGACCTGTCCCTGAGTTCCACCGAGGACCATCCCAAGGGCCAGTGTTCGTGCAGTCCGAAATCTAGTGGGAGGTCTGTGCATTGTAGTCGGGGATTCGATCGCTAGAATAGTCTTGGATGTCCTGTGTGTTCTGAAAGTTTGTAATCATTCTAAGTCTGTGGCCAGAGCTGACTAAGTCATGATTAGAGAATTCGATTCTCTAAGTCATGCACGTAAGGATTACAACACTTGGAACGATCGCACCGTCATCGAACATATAAAGATTTCTCGATGAACCAATGCCTCTAGTTCGATCGGGACATATGAATCGAAGGGACCGTACTGTACGTTAACTATATCTGAAGGTTCTTGCAGGCATTTCATTTGTATCTAGGGAATCATGACGCGTAGTTGCTAGACGCCAATCTTGATTCGCTGGGTGATTAAGGTGAAACGAGCTTCATCTTAATCGTAACTCTAAGGGACGAGTTTTGACCACAAAGAGTTGTGGGCCCACGGCTAGCTTACACCTGAACCATCGAGGGTCACACTGCTCGTGCACATGAGATCTTTGAATAAACGGTCAGAGATAAAATAGTTTATCTTTGCATGATTGGAAGTCAATATGATTGAGTCCAACGTTCGTAATTTGGAATTATGAATGAGAATAAGAAAAGGAAAAGAATAGGCGAACGTGTTAGTGAACTTTCTAAATCGGGAAGTTTCCAAATTTAGAAAGAGCACTGAACTAGGGTTTCCACTTTTGGAAAGTTGGAAAATGAAAGATGGCACTCGTAATGACGAGGATATTATAATGATTCCGAAAATGTAATTGTTGCAATTTTCCGATCATTGGATTGAGAGAGACGAGCAAGTAAAAGTACTAGCGAACTTAAGCTGTTGGGCCCGGTCCAACTTAAGCCCGCTAGGGTTTTATGCAAGACACTATAAATACAAGATTTATAGGTCTTGCACAAACAAGTGAAACCCTAACCCTAGCAGCCGTCCACCCCTCTCTCTCGGCCTCTCTCTCCCACGGCCAACACCGCCGCCCACTCCGCCGTTTCGCCGGAATCGGCCGTTCATCGGCCGACTGCCTTGGTAGTCTCTTTCCTTCTCTTTTTCTTCCATTTTTCTAACTATTACGTGTCTACTGCCACGTGTTTAGTAGATCGAAGTATACGAGGTGAAATCCGAGAGGAGGAAGATCGAAGATCGAGGAATCAAAGAGCAGCGCACGAGCCGAAGCCGCACGCTGCCCCACGCGCCGCCCCAGAAGACCGCGCGTGTACCTCACGCGCCGCCGTGGCCGATTCGCCGCTGCTGCCGCTGCACCGCTGCTGCCCCGATTGTACGGATTGGTTTCCGTAGCAATCTCGACTTGCTAAACGCTCCTACCTCACGCTTCAAGAGGTAAATATATGAAACCCTAGTTTCGATTCGTTTATGTTTAAACTATGAATTCATGTTTGCTATCGTATGATTTTATGTGATTATGTGTAATCGTTTTAATCCTTGCAAGCATGTGAATTGGTTTAAACGCGAGTATGTAAATTGATTTAAATTCGGTTAAATTATTTAGCATGTATGTTGTTTTTAATTTCGCTGGAAGCGCAAAGGTACGCAATTAATTGATTTAATTTGTCGGGCATGTACTTGTGTGTTTTAAAGTCGTTTAAATCACATTAAATTTTTGTTTTCCGCTGCGTATGCGTGCCCGAAACCCAACAGTGGTATCAGGGCTCGTTGCGTAATTAATTGCGTCGTATTATATGCTATGATTTTATGCATGTTCGATTTATTAAAGTAGTGATTGTTGTATTATGTAATTGGGAGTTTTCGTAAGTTTAAAATATTTTTGAAATATTGTTTAGAATTTTTCCAGCTTTAAAATTGTTTAAAATTGGAAAATCGGATCTCAAATTATTTTTAAACATCGGTTTTTTAATTGTTCGGATCGAACCGGTCGAACCGGCCGGTTCGATGGTTGTGTGCGATTTAGTTGACCGAATCCACGTGGATTCGGGTCGGTCAGACCGGTTCCCGGTCCGACTGACCCGGCCCACTGATTTGGGTCAGCTGGACCGGACAGAACCGGACCGCTTCGGTCCGAACCGGTCAGACCGGTTGGGCCGAACCGGTTCACTGAAAATAAAAAAAAATAAATTTTTTTTTTTTTTTTTCAGATTTCTAAAATTAAACTTAAAACAAATTGATTTTAATTTTTGGAAAATTATTTTCAATTAATCCCAATTAGATAATTGGATCGACAATCATCTATTTTAGTAAATAGGTGTTAGATTAATTAATTAATTTAAATTGTTAAATTGATTTCAATTAATAGAACACATATATAATATTGATTATAGTTCAACTTAATTAGTAGTACCTCAACATTATATGAATGATTTATGCTAATTGAGGTTCTATAATTATTTTGAAAAACCCGATAATTAATTAATGTAATTAATTATATAGTTAGGTCGTATGTTCCTCTTAGGACAATATGCGTTTCCATATACCTTTAGAGAACATAGATGTAGGAATCACATAGACCAATCCGAACCTTCTGATGAGATAAAACACTTTTAATAAAACCCCTCATTCTTAATCTAATTGAGAATCATTTCAAGCTATAAAGAATGACCCAATCTGTTGAGTTATTTCTTTCCTTCTGCCAACGGTTGGATTATGTGTAGCCCTTTGCTGTAGTGCAGTAGGCCGTGTTAGCGGGGAGTGCTATGGTAGAGTAAGTTGTAATTCAATTGACATAGCGATGAAGGTAGCCATAGAAAAGGGTTATGTTGGATTAACGTGGTCGGCTAGATTAACTACGGACTGCATTAGTTTGGCATAATCAAGTTCTATGAGCATCTTTGATTGGTAGGTTAGACTTGACACACGACGATTTTGATATTCGCGAGATTAACTTAGGTCATTATCAACTGTGAGGAAAATTAATTTAGGGTCATATTGTGGATATGATTGATTGTGATCTACCTTTGGGCAAATATAATCGGGCTAGATTAACTACGGGTTATATTTGCCTATTGGACCTAAAGCCCATTAAGAAAAATCAGTTTTCTCGTTTGTCTACTAGAGGGAAGTGGAACTCGATAAAATTAGTGGGAGAACAATTAAATAACATAAGTCCAAACATTTAATTGTAACAATCATTTAACGCGAATCTCTAATAATCCTCTTCTCTATATGTCTCAGATAATCATGTCTAAGAATCCCATAATGTCAATCCTCGACAATAAACTCAATGGCCTTAATTACCCAGATTGGTTGCGTAGTCTTAAGCTTGTGCTAACTGTTGAGGGGCGTCTCTATGTTTTGAACGAGAGGCTTCCCGCCACTATACCTGCCACAGCGACTGATGCTGAAAAGGAAACTTATGAAGTTTGGAAGAAAGATGACACTCATGCTAGGTGCTATATGATAGCCGCCATGGAGCCCGCGCTTGCGAGGAAATATGAGTCTCACATGCATGCTTTCGATATAAAGGCTCATCTCGATAGCATGTATAGTGAGAATATTAGGGCATCGAGGTACGCTGCTACAAAGGAGTTGATCACAGCGAGACTGCGCGAAGGGACTTCGGTCCACGAGCACTGTCTCAAAATGATCACTCTCCTTGAAAAGCTAGTGAATCTTGATGTCACCCTCCCGGCCGAGCTCTCGTTGGATTTGATCCTATTGTCTCTTCCTAGTTCCTATGAATCGTTCATAGTGAACTTCAACATGAACAAACTAGATCCTCCCTTGGATGAGTTAATGAACATGTTGGTCAGCTTCGAGTCCACCATTAAGAAAGAGAAGTCTGTTCTCATTGCTGCTACTTCTGGAAAGAAGAGTTCTTTCCAAAAGAAGAGAAAGGAAAGAGTTCCCTTCCCAAACAGCAAGTTCGAAGTGGGTGAAGGCAGTGGGGGCCCCAAAGCAAAGGTTGGTAAGCAAGTTGATGATGCTTGCCATCACTGTGGAAAGAAAGGACATTGGCGCCGCAACTGCAAGGCTTACCTAAAGCAGAAAGGTTCTGAAAAGGGTACGTATTTCATTGACGTAAATTTGTCTGTCAACTCTTCTTCTTGGGTATTGGATACGGGCTGTGGCTCACATTTGTGCAATGATTTGCAGCTAATGACAAAAAGTCGAAGACTTAGAGCGGGTGAGACCTACCTAAGGATGGGGAATGGAGCAAGAGTTGCTGCTGAAGCCATTGGCACAATTTACTTAAATGTTTTGGATTCTAGTTTTCCTATTGTTTTGAACGATTGTTTATTTGTTCCGTCGCTCATTAGAAACCTTATTTCTATTCCTGTATTAGATATTGAAGGTTTTACTTTTGTTTTTGGAAATTCGATTTGCATTATACAAAAGAATGAGAATTTAATCTGCAAAGGACGACAATTAAACAACTTATATGAACTGAATCCAAATGAAATACCTATTAATGTTATATCAGCAAAACGTAAGGAGATAGATCAAAACCCCGCACAACTTTGGCACGCAAGATTAGGTCATGTCTCTTTAAGAAGGATGAACGATTTTGTCAGTGAAGGATTGTTCTCTTTGGAGGACGTGAAATCACTACAAACTTGTGAATCTTGCCTTAAAGGGAAAATGACCAAGTCACCCTACAAAGGGAAAATGGAACGAGCCGAGGGTCTTTTGGATTTGATCCATACAGACGTATGTGGTCCACTAAGTGTTAGTGCGAAGGGTGGATATAACTACTTCGCTACCTTTACCGACGATTATTCTAGGTATGGGTATGTGTACTTGATGAAGTACAAGTCTGAAACATTTGAAAAGTTCAAAGATTTTAGACACGACGTGGAAAAGCAACTCGGACGAAGTATTAAGAAGCTGCGATCCGATCGTGGTGGAGAATACTTGAGCATCGAGTTCATTGACTATCTGAAGAGAATGGGATACAATCCCAATGGACTCCACCGGGAACTTCTCAACTTAATGGAGTGTCCGAACGTCGGAATCGAACTTTATTAGATATGGTTCGATCAATGATGGGGTTCACAAACTTACCGGCATACTTGTGGGGTCATGCACTTCGTACTGCCGCGTATTTGCTGAAGAGAGTTAACACCAAAGCAGTTAAATCCACACCTTATGAACTTTGGCATTCCCGGAAACCCAACTACAAACATATTAGGATATGGGGTTGTCCCGCTTATGTGAAGCGATTAGTGGGAGATAAGTTGGATAGTAAATCCGACTTGTGCTATTTTGTGGGGTATCCCGAAGACTCGATGGGATACGAGTTCTACTATGTCAAAGAAGCAAAGACGTTTGTTTCGAGAAATGCCACCTTTTTGGAAAGGGAGTTTCTATCCGATAGAAAGGGCAGCATGATAGAACTTGAAGTAGTTCAAGAACCACAAAGTGAAGTTCAAACGCAAGAACAAGTAATCGAACCAATACAACAAACCACTGATATACCTCCTGAACCTACGGTACGTAGATCCGAAAGAGTTCGGAAAATGCCGGATAGGTTATTCCTCCTCGAAAATGATGAAGATCATGTTGATCTTGGACGAGATCCAAGAACATACAATGAGGCCGTATCGGATGCGGACATGGGACATTGGCTAACTGCCATGAAATCCGAAATGGACTCCATGTACTCCAACAAGGTATGGACCTTGGTAGATCCACCCAAAGGAATTGTTCCTATAGGCTGCAGGTGGATCTATAAGAAGAAAATTGGAGTTGATGGAAAGGTATCGACCTTAAAGCTAGATTGGTAGCAAAAGGATACACTCAAAGGCAAGGTGTTGACTATGAGGAAACCTTTTCGCCAGTCGCGATGCTGAAGTCCATTAGGATTTTGCTGGCCATAGCTGCGTGGTACGACTACGAGATATGGCAAATGGATGTGAAGACCGCCTTCCTTAATGGAGATATTGAGGAAGAAATTTACATGGCGCAGCCGGAAGGCTTCATATCTTCTGGAAGTGAGCAAAAGGTTTGCAAGCTCCAGCGATCCATTTATGGATTGAAGCAAGCATCCCGTAGTTGGAACATTAGGTTCGACTCAACTATCAAAGAGTTTGATTTTGAGAAGAATCCGGAGGAACCTTGTGTATACAAGAAGGTTAGTGGGAGGGCAGTGATATTTTTAGTGCTTTACGTTGATGACATTCTACTCATTGGGAATGACGTAGGAATGTTACAACAAACGAAAGCATGGTTGTCCACACGTTTCTCAATGAAGGATTTGGGAGAAGCATCTTACGTATTAGGAATACGCATCTATAGAGATAGAGCAAGGAAGATGCTTGGCTTATCCCAAAGCCTGTACATAGACACCGTTATGAAACGGTTTAGCATGGAAGAATCCAAGAAGGGATTCTTGCCAATGTCCCATGGGGTTCGTCTCTCGAAATCTATGTGTCCGCAAACACCTAGTGAAATCGAGGAGATGAAAAGGACGCCTTATGCTTCTGCCATAGGAAGCATAATGTATGGCATGCTATGTACGAGACCCGATATTGCGTATGCTGTGAGTGTCACAAGCAGATATCAGTCTAACCCCGGCCCGGCTCACTGGAAAGCCGTGAAAGATATCCTCAAGTACTTGCGAAGAACTAAGGATATATTTTTGGTCTATGGGGGTGCCGAGTTGAAATTAGAGGGTTTTACTGACTCTAGTTTTCAATCGGATGTGGACGACTCAAAGTCGAATTCAGGATTTATATTCACGCTTAATGGTGGTGCCGTGTGTTGGAAGAGTTCCAAGCAAAGCACGACGGCCGATTCCACTACCGAAGCGGAATACATTGCAGCGTCCGAAGCTGCAAAAGAGGGGACTTGGATAAGGAAATTCATCCAAGAGTTGGGTGTCATTCCTGATGCTAGTGATCTAGTACCGTTGTACTGCGATAACACCGGAGCCGTGGCACAAGCTAAGGAGCCACGATCTCATCAGAAGTCGAAGCATATTCTGAGGAAGTATCACGTGATCCGAGAGATCACAGATAGAGGTGAAATCAAGGTTGAACGAGTCACCTCGGAAGAGAACGTTGCAGACCCCTTCACGAAGCCTTTACCGAGATCGGTCCATGAGAAACATCGAGAGTCGATGGGATTACGATTTATGGGTAGTTGGCTTTAGGTCAAGTGGGAGATTGTTAGAGTAGGTGACCAACAAGCCAACTTGTGGCTGTGGTCTTTCGTATTTATTATTGTAATAAACGAACCTTTATTCGTATTAATGATAAAACATCTTGGCATTCTATATCTTTGTCCCTTTGTCACAAGCATAGATATAGTCCTTACATTTATTACAAGTACTAGTAATTGATCGTTAGGATCGTGAGATATTTACTTAAGTATTATAACTGTTAAACGTGTTCCTAGTCGAAGGGTTACGCCACCAATGAGGATATCGGCCTTTCCCATTAAGACTAGCACTTAGTGTATGTGTACTGCATCTCATCAGTAAACGGTATTGTGATATCGGCATGCATAAGTGGGTGCTCGTAAGTTGACGAGTTCAGTGAACTCCCTCACCCTAGAAATCTCTAAGTGGTTCCCAATAATCGAGTAGAGATATCTATGGTATAGTTGTACACCATTAGTCCTTATGACCTAGACATCACCGTGACTTCACTAGAGGACCAGCTGTATCGTGACCTGTCCCTGAGTTCCACCGAGGACCATCCCAAGGGCCAGTGTTCGTGCAGTCCGAAATCTAGTGGGAGGTCTGTGCATTGTAGTCGTGGATTCGATCGGTAGAATAGTCTTGGATGTCCTGTGTGTTCTGAAAGTTTGTAATCATTCAAAGTCTCTGGCCAGAGCTGACTAAGTGATGATTAGAGAATTCGATTCTCTAAGTCATGCACGTAAGGATTACAGCACTTGGAACGATCGCACCGTCATCGAACATATAAAGAGGTCTCGATGAACCAATGCCTCTAGTTCGATCGGGACATATGAATCGAAGGGACCGTACTGTACGTTAACTATATCTGAAGGTTCTTGCAGGCACTTCATTTGTATCTAGGGAATCATGACGAGTAGTTGCTAGACGCCAATCTTGATTCGTTGGGTGATTAAGGTGAAACGAGCTTCATCTTAATCGTAACTCTAAGGGACGAGTTTTGACCACAAAGAGTTGTAGGCCCACGGCTAGCTTACACCTGAACCATCGAGGGTCACACTGCTCGTGCACATGAGATCTTTGAATAAACGGTCAGAGATAAAATAGTTTATCTTTGCATGATTGGAAGTCAATATGATTGAGTCCAACGTTCGTAATTTGGAATTATGAATGAGAATAAGAAAAGGAAAAGAATAGGCGAACGTGTTAGTGAACTTTCTAAATCGGGAAGTTTCCAAATTTAGAAAGAGCACTGAACTAGGGTTTCCACTTTTGGAAAGTTGGAAAATGAAAGATGGCACTCGTAATGACGAGGATATTATAATGATTCCGAAAATGTAATTGTTGCAATTTTCCGATCATTGGATTTAGAGAGACGAGCAAGTAAAAGTACTAGTGAACTTAAGCTGTTGGGCCCGGTCCAACTTAAGCCCGCTAGGGTTTTATGCAAGACACTATAAATACAAGATTTATAGGTCTTGCACAAACAAGTGGAACCCTAACCCTAGCAGCCGTCCACCCCTCTCTCTCGGCCTCTCTCTCCCACGGCCAACACCGCCGCCCACTCCGCCGTTTCGCCGGAATCGGCCGTTCATCGGCCGACTGCCTTGGTAGTCTCTTTCCTTCTCTTTTTCTTCCGTTTTTCTAACTATTACGTGTCTATTGCCACGTGTTTAGTAGATCGAAGTATACGAGGTGAAATCCGAGAGGAGGAAGATCGAAGATCGAGGAATCGAAGAGCAGCGCACGAGCCGAAGCCGCACGCTGCCCCACGCGCCGCCCCGGAAGACCGCGCGTGTACCTCACGCGCCGCCGTGGCCGATTCGCCGCTGCTGCCGCTGCACCGCTGCTGCCCCAATTGTATGGATTGGTTTCCGTAGCAATCTCGACTTGCTAAACGCTCCTACCTCACGCTTCAAGAGGTAAATATACGAAACCCTAGTTTCGATTCGTTTATGTTTAAACTATGAATTCATGTTTGCTATCGTATGATTTTATGTGATTATGTGTAATCGTTTTAATCCTTGCAAGCATGTTAATTGATTTAAATTCGGTTAAATTATTTAGCATGTATGTTGTTTTTAATTTCGCTGGAAGCGCAAAGGTACGCAATTAATTGATTTAATTTGTCGGGCATGTACTTGTGTGTTTTAAAGTCGTTTAAATCACATTAAATTTTTGTTTTCCGCTGCGTATGCGTGCCCGAAACCCAACATTAATTGCTTGCATAATTGAAGGAATTGGGGGAGTAATAATCACATAGGGGGAAGAATAAAATCCTAGGCTCGTTTACTTTGGTTAAACCTTCGTTCTAAATTGCTTTCTTGTTTTTGCTTGCTTATTAGTTTAGTTTAATTTAGTTGCATCTCTCTAAATTCGACTGTGTAGGGTGGGCTTGATAACAATTGGTAGGATTTAGCGTCTAGAATTAAATAATTAAAAATTCCCTGAGGGTTCAATATCCGGAATAAATTGGAACTTGTATTATCTGCTCAATACCTGCACGGGCGGATTGGTTATATAACCATCAAATGTAGTGAAACTATATACACTTATACTTTTAAAAAACAAAATACACTTAATAACAAACAACACATTATATATATATATGTATATATATATATATATATATATATATA
>NW_012193065.1:254406-354090 GCF_000504015.1 Erythranthe guttata
CCTGGTATAGCACTCCCCGCTTACCCGGCTTTTTGCAATACTGCAAGGGGCTACACATATCTTATCCGTTCGTTGCAGGAAAGAAAATTTCAACAGGAATAGAAATAAGGTTTCTTTTTGGCGCCGTTTGTTGGTCGAAAACCTACACGCAAGTGCACGTATCGTACAAGTAATATAGTGGACAATTAAGTCCGGATATCGAACCCACAGGGAATATTTAATTATCTAACCCTAGACGCTAAATTCTACCAATTATTATCAAGCCCACCCTACACAGTCGAAAGATGATTAATAAACTAATTTAAACTAAAGCAATTAAAACGACAAAAACAAGAAAGCAATTCAAACGAAGATTTAATCAGATAAAACGAGCCTAGGATTTTATTCTTCCCCCTATGTGATTATTATTCCCCCAATTCCTTCAATTATGCAAGCAATTAACCTGGATTATTAACCTGAGATGCTAAAATAATCATAACCCGCTTCCGCGTGTATTACGATTCTAATCCTCTAGATTCAATTACTATATTCCTATGCAATTAATTCTAGAACACAGCATTAAGCACAAATCTCAATAATGGCTACCTAAGAGATTAACTATATTCCTATGTTAATACCACAAAGGCTCTTCTACCACAGTTCTAATTATTAACCCGATCTTCCGATTCATGCGATAAACAATAACATAAAAGCGCATAAAGTGGCCAGTTTCATGAACTTAATAAAACAAGTAGAAGAAATAATCCGGAATTAAAACTTGCATAAAATCATAGAATTGGGTTCATAAATCCCACATAGGGTTCCAAATAAAATCCTAGTAATAAGAAATTTAGCTACTCATGATTAAAGGAAAAACGCAAATAAAATAAATCATAGACGATAAATCTTTGCTTGGAGTCTTCGAATTCTTCGTCTTCGTTATTGCTTTGTTGCTCTTGAAATTGCGTCAAAAGATTCTAAATGTGTGCTTGGATTGGTCTTATATAGGGTGAAGAACTTGGGGAAGAAGGCAGTTTCCTTGTGCAATTAAAATCCCTTTACTGCGCAACTTCGGGGTATGGGACGGGGGTCCCATAATTTGCACTAAAACTGGGACGGGGGTCCG
Organism: Erythranthe guttata; assembly: GCF_000504015.1. Next base: position 255,512 of record NW_012193065.1, read on the forward strand.
AGCCTTGTTTCTTCAGAATTTTGATATTTTCACTTTTGACCCATATTTTCGCCAAAATTGCAGTTTTGACCCCATACTTTTCCAATTCTTCAATTTGTACCTAAAATACAATAAATCAACTTTTTAAGCACCAATTATCATTAAAACACACCAAAAGCCCAAATAAAAAGGTACGATAAAGTGTAAAAATATACACTTAACACACCCCCAAACTTGAACTTTTGCTTGTCCTCAAGCAAATAACTACCAACAAGCAAATAACTCAACTATAACATCTCATCACATAGATCAATGATCAACTTCACATTTTCAGAACTTGTAATTATGATGACAATTCTTAGGTATTCGCAAGCTCAAAATTCAACAACACTTAGTCACTCACCATTACCAAAAACCACAATGCATACAATTGCTTCAAGCATCCAATATTTGCAAATTAAAGATAGAAAGAATTTATACATACATGCATATGCTTGACTCCAAATACTCACCAAATTATTCTACTCTACTAATATCGAACATTAAGCTATTGGGATCATTGGGGCTTTGTGGCTTTCAATTGTTAGGCTCTTTGGTTCGAGGTAGGAAATATGGGTATATTTGGCTATTCTTCTTGAATTTAGGTGATCACGCCAAAATTTTAAAGATAGGCGTTTGAAACAATGAATTCACCTCTACGGACTTTAATATACTCGATTCTCAAAAGTTCAAAAGTCTCCACTTTTGCTTTTGAGATAATGGATCGAGTTTTCAAAAATACTTCAACAACTAGTCCTTATTTCTCCCTTCTAGTCTCTTCTTCTTCTTTTTTTTTCTCTTTTTTTTTTATTATTATTTTTTTTAATATATATATAGAAGCATATATATTTGTCTTCTTTTTTTTTTTTTTTTCGAAGAAGAAGAAGAAGGACCTTATAAATTTTTTTTTCGACCGAACTTCAAGGGTTAATTTTTCAAGAGTCTCCACTTTTCTACCTTATACACATGGCTAAAAGAAAGAACACCTTTTCTCCGAGGCTCAAATCAAGGTTCTAAGGAATATTTCGATAAAAAGGTCGGCTTGAAAGGCTCAAACGGTTCAAAGAAGGCCCAAATCATATCCCAAATCACTCACTACTCAATACTTCGTATCATAAATTTCCTAAGGTGAGTCTTAAAACCGAACATAACATGATCTAGCACAAATTAATTCCAAATTTAAAATACAAAACATTCAACCAAAGCAATGCACAAAGTGTGATTCCTAGCAATAATTCGCTTCTAAGTCCCGTTGAATCGAAAGCTAAACAAACATTAAATCCTTATCACATAAAACAAGCAATTTAATCATCAAACATTGATCATCTCTCATCATCATAAATCATCGATGCATTCGACTCAAGCAATTTTTTTTTTTTTTTTTTTTTTTTTTTTTTTTTTTTTATATTCCGGAAAAACGAGAAAAACAATAAAAACGAATAAAACCTAATGCATGCAAACTAAAACAAATAAGCACAAAAATAACATGTTTTTCACCCCCAAACTTAAAATTTTCGTTGCCCTCAACGAAATTAGCACAAAGTTTTAAGGATAGAAAACACCTGATTTATTCGGAGTCGATGTGATCGGGGTGCTCCTCCGTAGCTCTCTCACGCTCCTCATCATCGGAAAGCTCTCTCGCTCCATCTTCTTTGGGAGTCGTCGATCGGCACGGGAGCTCGAGGTTTCGGGGTCGTCTCGGGCTTGAGGAGCGGCTTTGGAAGAGGAATCGTCGTTTGGTGGCACTTTTCTTTCCTTTTCCTTTGCCTTTAGAAGATGAAGCTTCACTCGTGCGGCTTCTTTTGTTGGACGAGAAAGTTGGGAGAGAGGTTGGAATAGATTCGGTGCGAATTGGTTGACAACCGAACTCAAAATTTGGTTGGAGCAAATTGTCGAACACCTTGTGGGCGTGCCTTGAAAGAGTAGATCTTGAAGAATTTGGTTCGATTCTCTAGCCTCCATTTGTGTGTGGGAGTTTGAGAGAAGGAAAGAGGAGGGTTTAGGAAATAATGGGGGAGAAAATCTAATTTTTTTAAAGTTAAAACGCCCCAAAACTAGTCGGACGGCCGTCCCGGGTTTTGTGCTGATTTTCGGACGGCCGTCCGAGATGTTTCTCTCGTTACTGGTTGTGGGACGGCCGTCCCACATTTACACCTATTTTTGGGACGGCCGTCCCATGGACAGAGATGACGATTTGATCGTTCTGTTTCCCAGACGGCCGTCCGGGATTTTGCTTGCAATTTCGGACGGCCGTCTCGACCCTCTGACCATGTTTTCGACCCTGAAAATTAAAATTCAAATAAATTAATTAGATTGCATGCCTATGACAATAAAAAAACGAAACGAAAAATTAAAGAAAACTACGAAAAACAATAAAACTCGGGTTGCCTCCCGAGAAGCGCTAAGTTTAAAGTCTTCAGCCGGACGTTGCTTCTTTAATTTCAAGCAAAAGTGACCGAGGTCACTTGGCATTCTTCACTCGCTTCCCAATACGATTTGAGCCGGCTCCGCTTCACGTTGAACGTACGATTTGAATCGCGCTCCTTTATTTTGACCACCTCGTGAGGAAGAATTTCTTGGACAATAAACGGCAGCGACCACTTTGATTTGCGCTTCCTTGGAAATAACCAAAGACGAGATTTGCACAATAACACCAATTGTCCTTTGTGCAATTCCTTTTTGATTTTCTCCTTACGACCACAATAGCTTGACTCATCCTTCTCTCTTGACTTGCTCGAGCCTTTGGTTGGCAACATCTTCCTTGCATTCTCATCGTCGTTAAGACCTCGACTCTCATGACTTTCTCTCGGAGGATTTAAAAGTGAGTCCATGAAATAAACTTGCTCCGTCCGATTCCCGTTTCCGCCATCATCTCCTGCACTCAAAGATGCTTTCCCATTGTCCAAGATCGAAACATCAAACTTTTCATTATTTGTAAAATCCATAAGCTCAATAGCAAAACAATCATTATTATCACATGGATTTTTATTAGCACTAAAAACATTGAATTTGATTGTTTGATCATGCACAGTCATTGTAAGATCACCACTAGCACAATCAATGAGAGTTTTCGACGTGGCTAAAAACGGTCTCCCTACGATAAGAGGTATCTCCCTATCCTCATCTATATCAAGTATAACGAAATCAACAGGGAAGATAAATTTATTGACTTTCACTAGCACATTCTCTAAAATACCTTTTGGGTAAACTAAAGATCTATCGGCTAATTGAAGAGTTATAGCCGTCGGTTCAATTTCTCCTAACCCAAGATTTTTAAAAGTAGAGTACGGCATAAGATTAATGCTAGCACCTAAATCAATGAGCGATCTAAAATTTTTACCTCCTATAGTACAAGGAATACTAAACTTACCTGGATCGCCGAGTTTTTGTGGAAGAGGCCGAGTAAGAATTGCACTAATTTGCTCCGTGAGTTGGATCATCTCGTTCCCTTGCAATTTCTTACTTTTCTTCACGAGGTCCTTGAGGAACTTCACCCACTTTGGCATCTTTTGAAGTGCTTCAATGAAAGGAATATTTATGCGAATTTCCTTCAACTTGTCCAAAAATCTTTGATATTCGGCGTCGAGCTTCTTCTTTATAAACTTTAGAGGATAAGGAATTGGAGGGACTTGTGAAGGCACCGTCGATGGTGGCTCGTCATAAGATGATTCTTTTTCCTCATTCTTTTTCGGCTTCTCGATTACCGTGTTTCTCTTCTCTTTTTGTGGGGCTTCCTCCAATTTCTTGCCGTTCCTCAAGGTGACTGCTTGGCACGTCTCGACCTCGATCTTTTTCGTTAGTAATCGTGGTGGATATGGGATTGGCTCGACCCATTCGGCTACAGTGGCTTGCGAATTGACTTGAATTTCTTCTTTTTTCTCGATCTTGAAATCGATAGCTTGGCACGTCTCGAACTTTTGCTTTCGAGGATCTTCCGTATTAGATGGCAATGCTCCTTGCGGACGGTTCTCTTGATTCAAAGCTAATTGAGCGACTTGATTCTCCAAATTTCGCAACGAGGCTTGGGTAGCGGTTATGAATTGGGCCAATATCTCATCCGTGTTTGATTTTTGGGCCGGTGGATTGTTGCCTTGATAGCTTTGTTGAGGAGGGGCTTGATTTTGGAATTGACCTTGAGGTCTTTGATATCCTTGGCCTTGTTGATTTCCTTCATATTGCCCTTGTGATCTCCACCCTTGATTTTGGAATTGGCGAGGCGCGTTGTTGACGTAGTTGAGCGACTCCACATCTTGTTGGCATTGGAGTGTGTAATGATTTCCCCCGCAAATTTCACAACATGGAGACTCAACGGCTTGGACTTGTTGTGGTGGATTTGCTTTGATGTGTTGTAGAAGGAGTTGATTTTGTTGAGCAATTTGGGTCACTTGAGCTTGAAGGGCCGTAATTGCATCTAACTCCAACACTCCGGGAACTTTCTTGGCTCCACTCACCGTCCTTTCGCTTGACTTGGCAAACCGATTTTGAGCTATTTGATCCAACATGATAAACGCATCGGGTATTGATTGACTCATAAAATTACCTCCGGTTGATGCATCTAAGACGGTTCGTGCATTCTCGTTAATCCCTTGGTAAAAGATGTGGATTTGCCGCCATTGTTCGACTCCATGTGTTGGACACTGCCGCAAAAGAGTTTTAAATCTCTCCCATGCCTCGTATAATTGCTCGCCTTGCTCTTGGACAAAATTGTGAATTTCTCGTCGGATTCTCTCGTCCTTCTCGGGTGAGCTATAGACTTTCATGAAAAGGTTGAGGAGTTGAGGCCACGACGAGATAGAGTGGGGGGCTTGGGACATCAACCACTGGCGAGCTCTTCCTTGTAGGGAGTGCTTGAAGAGAATTAATTGAAGCGCCTCTTGGGAAACGCCGTTTTGACGGTGGGAATTACAGGTATCTAGAAAATTGACAATGTGAAGATGGGGATCTTCACCTGCCAACCCACTAAATAGCCCGTTATTTTGGAGCATCGTCAAAAGGCCTTGCTTGATCTCAAAATTGTGCGCCTCAATGGGTGGATATTGGATGCTCGGGCGGAATCCATCTAGAGTTGGGATTATGTAGTCTTGAAGTGCTCGTGGACGAACTGCCGGCTGTGCTGGAATTTGAGGGGGTGGGTCTTGGACTTGGTTTCCGTTGGCCCCGAGTAAATTACCCGCTGCCCTGCGTTCTTCGTCCTCCATTATATTGTTTTCGCGTTGAAGTCTCCTAGCGGCTTGAAAAGTACGTTCGATTTCGGGATCAAACGGTTCTCTAGCAAGATCGAGTCTCCTGCGCATACAACGTACCTAAAACAAAAATAAAATAAAACGAAAATTAAATGGGTGAATCGTGAAAATTGTTCAAATCTAGAGCTAGAATAAAATAAATAATTAAAATAGTCCCCGGCAACGGCGCCAAAAACTTGTTGGTCGAAAACCTACACGCAAGTGCACGTATCGTACAAGTAATATAGTGGACAATTAAGTCCGGATATCGAACCCACAGGGAATATTTAATTATCTAACCCTAGACGCTAAATTCTACCAATTATTATCAAGCCCACCCTACACAGTCGAAAGATGATTAATAAACTAATTTAAACTAAAGCAATTAAAACGACAAAAACAAGAAAGCAATTCAAACGAAGATTTAATCAGATAAAACGAGCCTAGGATTTTATTCTTCCCCCTATGTGATTATTATTCCCCCAATTCCTTCAATTATGCAAGCAATTAACCTGGATTATTAACCTGAGATGCTAAAATAATCATAACCCGCTTCCGCGTGTATTACGATTCTAATCCTCTAGATTCAATTACTATATTCCTATGCAATTAATTCTAGAACACAGCATTAAGCACAAATCTCAATAATGGCTACCTAAGAGATTAACTATATTCCTATGTTAATACCACAAAGGCTCTTCTACCACAGTTCTAATTATTAACCCGATCTTCCGATTCATGCGATAAACAATAACATAAAAGCGCATAAAGTGGCCAGTTTCATGAACTTAATAAAACAAGTAGAAGAAATAATCCGGAATTAAAACTTGCATAAAATCATAGAATTGGGTTCATAAATCCCACATAGGGTTCCAAATAAAATCCTAGTAATAAGAAATTTAGCTACTCATGATTAAAGGAAAAACGCAAATAAAATAAATCATAGACGATAAATCTTTGCTTGGAGTCTTCGAATTCTTCGTCTTCGTTATTGCTTTGTTGCTCTTGAAATTGCGTCAAAAGATTCTAAATGTGTGCTTGGATTGGTCTTATATAGGGTGAAGAACTTGGGGAAGAAGGCAGTTTCCTTGTGCAATTAAAATCCCTTTACTGCGCAACTTCGGGGTATGGGACGGGGGTCCCATAATTTGCACTAAAACTGGGACGGGGGTCCGAGCCTTGTTTCTTCAGAATTTTGATATTTTCACTTTTGACCCATATTTTCGCCAAAATTGCAGTTTTGACCCCATACTTTTCCAATTCTTCAATTTGTACCTAAAATACAATAAATCAACTTTTTAAGCACCAATTATCATTAAAACACACCAAAAGCCCAAATAAAAAGGTACGATAAAGTGTAAAAATATACACTTAACACCGTTGCCGGGGAATATTTTAATTATTTATTTTATTCTAGCTCTAAATTTGAACAATTTTCACGATTCACCCAAATTAATTTTTTTTTATCTTTTCGTTTTAATTTTTTTAATATATATTTTTTCTTTGGTTACATGTCAGGTTACAATTTTCGCGCACGTCAAACGGGATATGAATGGCTTCCGTCTGGCGAATACCTCCAAAATTCCTATAATATGCCATCACTTTGTTCAATATGTGGTGGAGATCATTACACTAAGCAATGTTGGTATGCACCGAAAGCGAATAATTTCATAGATAACATCAACGGCGGTTATTGGAACACATACACCAACACGCCACAAGAACCCACTGTTCAGGAGTGTTATTTGAACTCCGTCCTTGAAGAATTTATGAAATCCACTCAAGCATCTATCCGAAGACTGGAGATACAGTTGGAAGAATTCAAGGGCCAAAGGTCTCTTGAAAATATTTCAGACGATATCGAGAATTGTTGCAACAAAGAAAATCTGTTTGAAATTTGTAGTGAGAATAATCCTTTAGACCTAGAAAATAGTGTCGATCAGAGGGAAAATGAAATTATGAAGACGCTTAAGGATGATGAATATGACAATGTAATCGAGCTAAACTCCAAAGATGTCTCGGAACAAGAGAAGAAGGAGATGGATGTGGTTAGTGCAAATACTCAAATTGAGAATATTATCGTTGTTAATGACGTGGCTTTGCAGGCATAAATAGAGGTTGAAAAGAAGGCGAATGTGTTTGAAGTGGAGGTTATACGCGGACGTGAGGTTTTTGTGTACCAATTTGAGGGAGCGGGTGATGAAGATTCCATCTTGGCTTCGTACCGATTGATTACAACCAAGAAAGATTACAAGCTAAAGTGGACCCTGACATATTGCAATCCTATCCCTGTATCGGTTGCAATTGAAGTGACAAAGCTCATGGATCGATGCGCAATCTACAAGGCTTTGGATTGGACATAGCGATTTCAAGAAGCAAAGTCCGGCTGAAGACTTAAAATTTAGCGCTTCTCGGGAGGCAACCCGAGCATTTATCGTTTTTTTTTTCTCATATTTTTTCGTATTTTTAATTGTTTTAAATTTTTTTAGAATATATATAAGCGTGCAATGTAATAATTTAATCATGTTTGAATTTTTATGTCGAAAAACGGACACAAAAAGCCCAGACGGTCGTCCGAAAATCAAGCCAAAATCCCAGACGGGCGTCCGGAGAAGTTACGATGAATTGTGACCCTACTGTTTGTGGGACGGGCGTCCCAAAAACAGTGGAAAATGTGGGACGGCCGTCCGGAACACCCCTGAAAAAAAAAAAAAAAACAATTTTTTTTTTTTTCGAAAAAAAAAAAAAAAGGTGTTTGCTTGAAAGAGGAAGAGATAGAGGGGTGCAAGACGTGGAGGACGTTTCGACTAATCAAGGTGTATTCTATCCTTAAACTTCGTTTTAATTACATTGAGTACAATGTAAATTTTAAGTTTGGGGGTGGAAAAACACTTTTTATATGCTTTATTTGTTTTAGATTGCATCCTTTAGGATTTTTCTTTTTCTTTTTAGTCGTTTGCGTTTATTTATTGTTTTATTTAAAAAAAAAAAATTGCTTGAGTCGAACGCATCGATGAGTTATGATGATGAGAGATGATCAATATTTGATGATGAATTGCTTGTTTTGTGTGATAAGGATTACATGTTTGTTTAGCTTTCGATTCAACGGAACATAGAAGCGAATTATTTCTAGGAATCACACTTTGTGCATTGCTTTGGTTGAATGTTTTGTATTTTAAATTTGGAATTAATTTGTGCTAGATCATGCTATGTTCGGTTTTAAAACTCAACTTAGGAAATTTATGATACGAAGTATTGAGTAGTGAGTGATTTGGGATATGATTTGAGCCTTCTTTGAACCGTTTGAGCCTTTCAAGCCGACCTTTTTATCGAAATTATCCTTAGAACCTTGATTTAAGCCTCGGAGAAAAGGTGTTCTTTTAGCCAATGTGTATAAGGTAGAAAAGTGGAGATTTTTGAAAAATTGCCCCTTGGAGTTCAGTCGAAATTTTTTATAAGATCTCTCTTCTTCTTTAAAAAAAAAAAAAAAAAAAAAAAAAAAAAAAAAAGAAAAAGACGAAGAAGTATATAGGCTTCTATATATATTTATAAAAGAAAAGAAAAAAAATTTAAAAAAAAAAAAGAAAAAAGAAAGAGAAACAAGAGAGAAGAAGAAGAAGAGACTAGAAGGGAGAAGAAAGGACTAGTTGTTGAAATTATTTTTGAAAGCTCGATCCATTGCCTCAAAAGAAAAAGTGGAGACTTTTGAACTTTTGAGAATCGAGTTTATTAAAGTCCTTAGAGGTGAATTCATTGTTTCAAATGCCTATCTTTCAAATTTTGGCGTAATCACCTCAATTCAAGAATAATAGCCACATATACCCATATTTCCTACCTCGAACCAAAGAGCCTAACAATTGAAAGCCACAAAACCCCAATGATCCCAATAGCTTAATGTTCGATATTAGTAGAGTAGAATAATTTGGTGAGTATTTAGAGTCAAACATATGCATGTAAGCATAATTTTTTTCCATCTTTAATTTACAAATATTGGATGCCTGAAGCAATTGCATGATTTGTGGTTTTTGGCTATGGTAAGTGACTAAGTGCTTTTGAATTTTGAGCTTGCGAATGCCTAAGAATTTTCATTATAATTTCAAGTTCTGAAAACGTGAAGTTGGTCATTAATCTATGTGATGAGATGCGGTAGTTGATTTATTTGATTATGATTAGATTTTGCTTGAGGACAAGCAAAAGTTCAAGTTTGGGGGTGTGTTGAGTGTAGATTGTACGCTTAATACGCTTACTTTACGTGGATCTTTTGTTTAGATTTAATTATATTTGTGCTTTAATTGATTGATTTTGTGTTTTATAGGTGAAAAACAAGAATTAGGTGTCCATGAAGGAAAATAGATCAAAAAAGAAAGGAAAAAGTTGCAAATAAGGAAATAAATCAAATTGGAAGAAGGACTCTCGCTACAGCTTTGGCAGTGTCCACCATTTCGAGCATATCTCTCTCATACGAACTCCAAATCAGCTGATTTTGGCGACATTGGAAAGATAATTTCAAGGGCAACAATTCTTATTTACTCAACATTCCAAAATTCGGATTACAACATGACGAAAATCGAAGAACAAGTCCTGATGGGGAAAGTGGCGGAAATTGATTCCTGGTTTCCACTACTTCCTTATCAAGAAAAGCCTATAAAAGCAACAAGTCTCTACACCATAAGCACGAAATTTTACACCACAATACGCGAGGAACAAAGATCAACGAAGACTCAAGCATAATTTTTTCTTATTTAATTTATTTCTTTTATTTTCTCTATCATAAGAATCACGAGTAGCTAAGTCTTTAGTTTCTATGATTTTATTTGGAACCTTATGTGGGATTTATGAACCCTTTTCTATGATTTTATGCAAGTTTTAATTCCAGATTATTTCTTCTACTTGTTTTATTAAGTGCATGAACTTGATCACTTTATGTGCTTTTATGTTATTGTTAATCGCATGAATCGGAAGATCGGGTTAATAATTAGAACTGTGGTAGAGGAGCCTTTGTGGTATTAACATAGGAATATAGTTAATCTCTTAGGTAGCCATTATTGAGATTTGTGCTTAATGTTGTGTTCTAGAATTAATTGCATAGGAATATAGTAATTGAATATAGAGTATTAGAATCGTAATACACGCTGAAGCGGGTTATGATTAATTTAGCATCTCAGGTTAATAATCCGGGTTAATTGCTTGCATAATTGAAGGAATTGGGGGAGTAATAATCACATAGGGGGAAGAATAAAATCCTAGGCTCGTTTACTTTGGTTCAACCTTCGTTCTAAATTGCTTTCTTGTTTTTGCTTGCTTATTAGTTTAGTTTAATTTAGTTGCATCTCTCTAAATTCGACTGTGTAGGGTGGGCTTGATAACAATTGGTAGGATTTAGCGTCTAGAATTAAATAATTAAATATTTTCTGTGGAATCGATAATTGGACTTAAAAATCCACTTTATTACTTGTATGATACGTGCACTTGCGTGTAGGTCATACAACCAACAGATATCCCGAAGACACAATGGGATACGAATTCTATTATGTCAAGGAAGCAAAGACGTTTGTTTCGAGAAATGCCACCTTTTTGGAAAGGGAGTTTCTATTTGATAGAAAAGGCAGCGTGATAGAACTTGAAGTAGTTCAAGAACCACAAAGTGAAGTTCAAACGTAAGAACAAGTAATCGAACCAATACAACAATCCACTAATATACCTCCTGAACCTACGTTACGTAGATCCGAAAGAGTTCGGAAAATGCCGGATAAGTTATTCCTCCTCGAGAATGATGAAGATCATGTTGATCTTGGACAAGATCCAAGAACATACAATGAGGCCGTATCGGATGCGGACATGGGACATTGACTAACTGCCATGAATGCCGAGATGGACTCCATATACTCCAACAAGGTGTGGACCTTGGTAGATCCACCTAAGGGAATTGTTACCATTGGCTGCAAGTGGATCTATAAGAAGAAAATTGGAGTTGATGGAAAGGTATCGACCTATAAAGCTAGATTGGTAGCGAAAAGATACACTCAAAGGCAAGGTGTTGACTATGAGGAAACCTTTTCGCCAGTCGCGATGCTGAAGTCCATTAGGATTTTGCTGGCCATAGTTGTGTGGTACGACTACGAGATATGGCAACTCGATGTGAAGACCGCCTTCCTTAATGGAGATATTGAGGAAGAAATTTACATGGCGCAGCCGGAAGGCTTCATATCTTGGATTGTGGTCACTTTTGGAGTCCATTCTCAAGGCAAGGATCTCAAGATCTTTTTGACTTGTTCACTTTGAGAGTAGATCTTGCCAAGTGCCGTAAATGGGTTTATGATCTCCATGAAGCGAGCATACATTTGACTTATGGATCTTGCTCCATGTTGAACATCTCATATTGATGTACTAGAATATTGATCATTTGTTCCTTTACTTGGGATGTTACTTCATGGGTGACTTGCAACATCTCCCACATATCTTTAGCTGTAGGACATGAACAAACACGATTACATTCATTAATAGTGAGAGCACAAGAAAGAATGTTCTTAGCCTTGGAGTTCATGGACACTAAATATTTGTCCGCGGATGTGAGTTCCTTCCATTCCTTGGGCCCTTTTTCGCCATTGATGTCCTTCATAGGAATGAATGGTCCTTCTAGAATAATTTTCCATAGATCGCAATGGATTGAAATTATAAATTCTTGCATGCGGTTCTTCCAAGTAGAATATGAAGTGCCATCAAAAAGTGGTGGCCTGGTATGAGATTGTCCCTCTGCAAAAATATAATTACTGAAAGAGGCCATAGGATCGTTAGCTCTTGGATTGTTAAGCCCAACAACAAAAAATTAAGAGGACGAGGCTCTGATGCCAATTGAGAGAATAAATATGCCTAAGAGGGGGGTGAATTAGGGTTTTCAAAACTTCTTAATATTTTTGCATAATTAAATTATTTCTAAATAATTTTCTTTGATCATAAATATTTTGCAAACTTCAAAATTAATTCCGAATAAAGTTTTAGCAATAAACGATATATGAGTACGGAAATTCGAATACGATAAATAAAGTGCGTAAAGTAAATGACACGAAACTTATAGTGGTTCGGAGAAATTCCCCTACTCCACTCTTCTAGGCCCTCGAACTTTATTCCACGTGCCTCCAAGATCCTTGGATCCTCCGCACGAAAAATATGTGCTTACAAGACTCTAACGACTTTCTCACCAACGACGTGCTTACAAGAGACTCACTCTTTCGCACTTATCAATACGTGCTCACAAGAGACTAACTCTTTCGCACTCAACAAAAAACCTCACAACAAAGAAATGCTCTCTAAGAGATTTACAAAATCCCTCTCAATATATATAATGAAACAAGTGATAAGCAAGAGGAGAATTTCGAATTTCCTAATAAATAAATGACTCTCTATAAGCTCTTTTCGAAATTGGCTTGGAATAAATAAGCTTGAATGAATGGTCCACTATTTATAGGTGAAGCTCTTCATCTCTTGAAAGGAAATAATCAATCTTTAATCTCTTGATTGATTAGATGATGCGTGTGATTGATCGCCAGCTGATTGAAATCAAATAAATCACTTGAGTATGGTAAGCATTTGAATTTTGAAACTCAAAAGGAGTGTTCTTCCTTCAAAAACGATTTTCAGCAAAACATCTTCCAGCAAGCTTCAGAAACTTCCGGGCTAACTTCCGGACAGCTTATATATTTTTGAATCTTTGATTGAGGATTGATTTAAAATCCATAGAAATATAACAAAGATCGAATCCCTACCATGTTTTGACCTAGGCAAACCTAACACAAAATCCATAGAAATATATATCCATGGTTCATTGGGAATAGGCAATGGTGTGTATAAACCATGGGGTTGTACTCGAGACTTAGCTTGACGACATGTAACACATCTACCACAAATTCCCTCAACATCTCTCTTCATGTGTGGCCAATAAAAGTGTTCTTTCAGCATGTGTAATGTCTTTTCCAAAACCAAAATGATCGATAAGACCTCCCCCATGCGATTCAAGCACAAGTAGTTCACGTATAGAACACATAGGAATGCAAAGTTTATCTTCCCTAAACAAGAATCCCTCATGCATATAGAACTTATCAAATGCACCTTTTTCACATGCTTGATGAATAGTACCAAAATCAGCATCATGAATGTACAACTCCTTAATTTGTTCAAAACCATGTAATTTAACATTAAGAGTAGAGATTAAGGTGTACCTTCGAGACAATGCATCAGCCACAATGTTCTCTTTACCTTGCTAGTATTTGATGACATAAGGAAATGTCTCAATCAATTCCATCCATCGGGCATGCCTCTTGTTTAGTTTGTGCTGTCCCTTCAAGTGCTTCAACGATTCATGATCTGTGTGAATCACAAACTCCTTAGGCCAAAGATAATGCTGCCATGTCTCAAAAGCTCGAACCAATGCATACAGCTCCTTATCATAAGTCGGGCAGTCTAGAGCTGCCCCACTCAACTTCTCACTAAAATATGAAATCGGTCGTCCCTCTTGCATCAAAACAGCGCCTATGCCTACTCCGGAAGCATCGCACTCGATCTCGAATTTTTTCGCGAAATTTGGTAGAGCAAGTAAATGAGCTTTGGTTAACTTCTCCTTAATTAATTGAAATGCTTTCTCTTGCTCGCCCCCCACTTGAACACTACATTCTTCCTTATCACCTCAGTCATCGGTGCGACAATAGTGCTAAAATCCTTCACGAACCTCCTATAGAAACCAGCAAGGCCATGAAAAATTCAAAAGTTCGGTACACTCGTCGGACTTGGCCATTCTTGGATACCTCGTACCTTTTCTTCATCAACCTGAATACCTTGTGCACTCATAACAAAACCAAGAAATACAAGCTTATCCGTGCAAAATGTACATTTCTGCAAATTAGCATACAACTTCTCTTCCCTAAGCGCATGTAAAACGGATTTCAAATGCACAACATGATCATCCAGATTTTTGCTATAGATAAGAATGTCATCAATGTAAAATACAACAAATTTACCAATGAAAGATCGCAAAACATGGTTCATTAATCCCATGAAAGTACTAGGGGCATTAGTTAACCCAAACGGCATAACTAACCACTCATATAAACCATACTTTGTTTTGAAAGCAGTTTTCCATTCATCACCCTCTCTCATTCTTATTTGATGATCCCCACTTTTCAAATCAATTTTTGAAAAGACACAAGCACCATGCAATTCCTCTAACATATCATCTAAGCGTGGAATAGGATGACGATACTTTACCGTTATATTGTTGATTGCTCGACAATCAACACACGTTCTCCACTTTCCATCCGCCTTAGGCACCAAAAGTACCGGAACAGCACACGGACTCATGCTCTCCCTCACGTGCCCTAGTTTCATCAACTTTGTGACCTGCCTTTGTATCTCCTTAGTCTCCTCGGGATTTCTTTGGTAGGCTGGTCGGTTTGGAATAGAAGCTCCTGGCACAAAGTCAATTTGATGTTCAATGCCTCGAATTGGTGACAACCCTGGTGGTAGCTCCTCGAGGAATACATCACCAAAGTCCTGCAAAAGAGAAACAACAGAATTAGGCAAAGAAGAGTTAAAGTTGTTAGTTAAAGAAGGCTTCCTTGTACATAAGTACAATCACCGGCTGATTGGAATACATAGCTCTCTTCACATCACTCGCCCCGCATATAAACTTGTTTTTCCCTCTTTTTTTCTCTCATTGGCCGAACTCACTTTTTCATTTTCTCTCTTGTTTTTCTCAGCCTGACTCTCTCTTTCTTTTGTACTCTCACTCATTTTCTTTTGATCACTCTCTTTTTGTAACCTTACTTGATCCTCATGGACCTGCTGTGGCATTAAAGAACTAGAGTGATTGTCCTTTGGTTGAGCGCAAATGAGTACTTGTTGGTGAAACCATCATGCTTGGCCCGTCGATCAGACTGCCACGGTCGACCAAGTAACAAGTGTCCAGCTTGCATCGAAACAAAATCACACAGTACCTCATCTTCATACTTTCCGATGCGAAATGATACTAACATTTGCTTGTTCACCCTCAATTCTCCACTATCAGTAAGCCATTGCAGCTTATATGGTTGTGGATGTTTGGTTGTAGGCAGCCCTAACTTCTCCACTATCGTAGTGATAGCAACATTGGTGCAACTCCCTCCATCAATGATCATACTACACACCTTGTCTCGAACATGACATCTAGTGTAGAAGATGTTTTCTCGCTGTGCTTCTTCATCTCCATTTTCTTGCACATTTAGAGCTCTCTCCTTGCAACCAAAGTTAACCATGTGCTGCATATTCTTCTTCTCCATCATCCTCTTGTGGTGGTGTGGAATCCTCCTCTTCTTCGATCTCAAACCCACCATCATCACGCAGCAGCATAACTCTCTTGTTTGTACATTGGATTGCTTTGTGACCCCTGCCATGGCATTTAAAACACTCTATATCACGATTCCGAGTTGTATTAGAATCGATTTTACCTTGGACTGCATGGTGATAAGTGTTCGTTTTGCACAATTTTTGCTTATCATATCTTCGAGTTTTTATCTTCGTTCGTCCGAGTTTCAGCTTTATGTGTATATATTATTGCATTTCTGGTTTTATTTCCATTTCAGGGTTTTATTAGGTATTTTTGCCGAGTCGAAGCCATTTGAAAGCGAAACCGAATTTTCAAGCCAATTTTGGGGGCCAAGAAGACCCAGATCGCGATCTGACATCTCTGGATCGCGATCTGGGGGTGTTTACAGTGCTGAAATATTGAAGATCCAGATCGCGATCTGGGCACGCCTTTTGAGACAGATATTTTGTTTTGTAAAGCTTCTTGAGGAAGCTTTGCATTTCACTATAAATAGAAAGGCCCTTTCATTCTTCATTCCTTCTTCGACTTTTTACGATTTTCGACAGCTCTTCGCGGTAATCATCAACGGGGGTTTCGACTTGGCTTTTTCTTACGCAATTTCTTTACGTTTTGTTCTTCATTTCCTTTGTACATTCTTTTGACACTATGTTTGTTATGAACTAAGAACATTTTCTTCTAGGGCAATGAAGCCTTGTATATATTGATTTCGATCGCCATTTCTGTTATCTATTTGTCGTGTTTCGATTTCGTTTATGTTTTCCTATATTAAATGCTTCTAATTGTTTGATCAGCTCTCGGAATGAACTCGAGAGAGGATTTCTTGTTTGAAGTTAGGAAAACATAGCTCGGGGTGTGGAAACGGAGACGTGATGCACTTCGGGTAGCCCTTAAGGACTTGACCTAAATGCTCTCTTAATAGCAGGTTCTGAACGGAGATGTCGGACCCGTGGGTAGACTCTAACTACAATGGAGACGGGGGTTAGAGTACATTAGCGTGTGGGTTAACGAATAGGAATGTGATTTTAGATAACAGATTTGTAGATCGTTGTTGATTATACATAGGTGGATTTGGCCCTAGAAGTCCCTTTGAAATCGAAGTCCCCCCGCGTTGAGTTGTCGTTACTTTATTTACGTACATTCTATATTTGCTTGTTTACGATCCTGCATGCTTATAAATTAGGGTTTACCACCATTCCAAATATTTACGATCAGCTAGATAATATAACGATAATATAATTACACTACTCAACATGTGAATCTATAAGGTCCCTGTGGATCGATATCCGGAACCACTGTTCTGCAAAATGCGATACTGTATACTTGCGGTAATTTATACGTGAGGAAAACGCGTATCAAGTTTTTGGCGCCGTTGCCGGGGACCAATTTGATTTTATCGTTGTTGATAGTGTTACCAATTATCTGATTATTACTTTAGCTATTTACCTGTTTTATTTTGGATTTTTACCTTGATTTTAACCGATCACTTTGTTTATGCCCAGGCGTCGAAATTTTGAAATCATACCTTACGATCCCGAGATTGAAAGGACATTTCGTAGACGAAGGGCCACGCACAACCAACAAAGTGAACCAATGGCCGACGATCAAGGCAATTCAGAGCACCTAGCCTTCGAGTACGATCGAGAGCCAGGAGGAGATCACGAGCAGCCAAGACCGAACCTGCCACCTGAGCGAACAATGCAAGAATACCGAACTCCAGCTGTGAATGAGAACTATTCTGGAATCAGGAAACCGACGATAGCCGCAAACAACTTCGAGCTAAAGACGGGGCTAATCAACATGGTTATGGTGAACTAGTTCTCCAGAGCAGCCATTGTAGATCCGAATCTCCATCTCGCTAATTTCTTGGAGATTTGTGACACAATCAAAGTTAACGGTGTCTGTGATGATGCCATTCGGTTGAAGCTATTCTGATTTTCTGTGAGAGAAAAAGCGAAGAGTTAGCTTCAGAGTCTTAATCCAGCATCACTCACCTGTTGGGAAGAATTATCACAAGCATTTCTGGCACGATTCTTTCCACCCTCAAAGACCGTACAACTACGAAGAGATGTAGGCAACTTCAGACAGATGAGCCAAGAGCCGATGCACGAGTCTTGGGAGAGGTTCAAAGACTTTTTACGACAATGCCCTCATCACGGATTCAACCTGTGGGATCAAATGGTGTTGTTTAAAAATGGGCTCGATCAACCTGCCCGATCTCTAGTCGATCCTGGCTCAGGTGGATCATTGCAAAACAAGACTCCCACAGACGCTCGAGACATTGTCGAGCGAATGTGTGAGAATGCTTACCATTGGCCGTCCGAACGAAGTGGTATACAAAAGGTGGCCGGAGTTCACCGACTCTATCCTTTAGCCTCGGTTTCAGCACAGTTAGCGACCCTATCAAATCAGGTCGCCCAATTATCAGTTCGAGGGCCACAGACCGAACGAATTGCAGCAGCAAGTACCTCGCAAGCCACAAATGACGATTGGGAGCAGGCACACTGTATGAACCATCGATTCAAAATTTTCCGGGGAAACAACAATCAGAACCAAAACCCTACTCACTACTACCCGGGAATTCGGAATCACGAGAATTTCTCTTACGCCAATCCAAAGAACGCTCTCCAACCACCTTCTGATTTTAACCATCAAAGAGAGCAGCGAGGGACGACGTATGACGAGCATTTTCACTGACAAGAACAGGAGATGGAGGGCCTGAAATCAACATTGAAGAACATGAAAAACCAAATAGGGCAAATCGCCCAATCCATGTCCACGATGGTAAAGGGTGGATTCCCGAGCAATACCGAAGTCAATCCAAAAGAAAGTTGTCAAGCAATAACCACCCGATGTGGTTTGCAAATGACTGATCCTTCTTATCCGAGAGACGAGTCACCAAGGCTAGTTGTACAACCGACCCTGGTCGAGCCGGAAATCACCATTTCAGGTAGTAGTACAAAAGAGGCTAGTAAGCCCAATAGCATTTCTTTTCCTGATAATCCTCCTCTTATGATAACTCCTATTCCTTTTCCAAAAGACAGAAGAAGAAGTTCAAGGATCAATTGAAGAAGTTCATCGAAAAGATCAAACAAATTCGAATCAACATCCCTTTTGCAGAAGCCTTGGAGGTAATGCCAAAGTACACCAGGTTCATGAAGGAAGTCCTATCCAATAAAATTCGGATCGAAGAAGACATACCAGTGACACGCACGGCAACTTGCAGTGCCATTCTTCAGTCAAATCTACCACCGAAAATGAAAGATCCAGGGAGTTACACTATTCCTTGTATTATTGGAAATTCTACTTTCGATAAAGCTTTATGTGATTTAGGGGCAAGTATTAATTTGATGCCTATGTCTGTGTTTATAAAACTGGGCTTAGGAAATTTGAACCGTACTCGCATGACTTTACAACTAGCTGATCGCTCATTGAAATATCCCGATGTGCTAGTTAAAGTAGATAAATTCATTTTGCCTGTTGATTTTGTGGTACTTAAAATTCCTGAAGATGATGAAGCACCAATCATTTTAGGTTGTCCATTCTTAGCCACTGGTAAGGCGATGATTGATATAGAATTAGGATCTTTAATGCTTAGGGTAAATGGGGAAGAAGTTGTTTTTAATTTGACAGATGCATTTAAACACTCTTAGCATGTTGAGCATTGCAGTAGAATAGACGTGATGGAGGACTGTGTTTCCTCCTTTTTTGATTTGTATGAATTATGTGATTCTGTTGAGCACTACATTGTTAATTCTATTGATTTGCATTCTGCCTCGCCTGAAACGCCTATTGAAAATGATGTGCTTGACTGTGTGTTGTTTCTTGAATGTGCTGAGATTTTAGGTATAGACAAGGTAGGAATCGTCCCCCAGATACCACTTAGTGTGAAAACGTCCCCCGTACTGGAATTGAAACAATTACCGGATTATCTTTGTTATGCTTTTCTTGGAGCAGCCAAGACCTATCCGGTGATTATTTCTTCTAGTTTGAGCGAGGCCGAAACAAACACACTGTTGGAGGTCCTTACAGAATATAGATCGGCTATAGGTTGGTCTATTGAGGATATTATGGGAATTAGCCCGTCTATTGTTCAGCACAAAATTCTAATGGAAGACGTCTATAAACCTAGAGTCCAACCTCAGAGGCGGTTAAACCCGTCAATGAAAGAGGTAGTAAAAAATGAAGTCTTAAAACTGTTGGGCGCTGGTATGATTTATGCAATTTCTGAGAGTATGTGGGTCAGTCTGGTGCAGGTTGTGCCAAAAATGGGTGGGATGACGGTTATTGTGAATGATGAAAATGAACTTATTCCGTCTAGGACAGTCACTGGGTGGCGTGTGTGTTTCGAGACCATTTCCCTCTTCCCTTTATCGATCAAATGCTAGACAGACTAGGTGGTTTCGACTATGACTGTTTTCTTGATTGTTATTCGGGGTACAATCAAATTTCAATCACACTGGAAGACCAAGAGAAAACTACTTTTACTTGCCCCTAAGGTACTTTTGCATTTCGTAGGATGCCTTTCGGTTTGTGTAATGTACCTGCTACCTTTCAATGATGTATGATGTCTATTTTTCATGATATGGTAGAAGAATTTCTTGAGGTGTTTATGGATGATTTTTCTGTGTTTGGATCGTCTTTTGATAATTGTGTGCACAATCTAGAACTTGTTTTAAAAAGATGTACATAAACGAACCTTGTTTTAAATTGGGAAAAATGTCATTTTATGGTTCGTGAAAGTATTGTTCTAGGTTACAAGGTCTCAAAAAAGGGTCTTGAGGTGGACATGGCAAAAATTGAAACGACTGAAAAATTGCCTCCACCGAAAGATGTCAAGGGGGTTAGAAGTTTTTTAGGGCATGCTGGGTTTTACCGTAGATTCATTAAAGATTTTTCGAAAATAGTAAAACCATTATGTCATTTGCTTGAGAAGGAAGCCGTCTTTGATTTTGATTTTGCTTGTTTGCAGGCTTTCACGTTTCTCAAGGAGAAGCTAACCCAATCACCGATTATGATTACTCCCAATTGGGAAGAACCATTCGAGATCATGTGCGATGCAAACGACTATGCTGTAAGTGCAGTATTGGGACAAAGGAGGGACAAAATCTTCAAGGCCATCTACTATTCCAGTCGTACACTTTACCTGGCACATAAGACTTATTCAACGACCAAAAAAGAAATGCTTGCAGTTGTCTATGCCGTTGACAAGTTCAGACCGTATATTTTGGGCTCTCAGGTGATCATTTACACCGACCACGCAGCTATTCGATATTTGTTCGCAAAGAAGGACGCCAAGCCCCGACTCATCAGATGGGTACTACTACTCAAGGAGTTCGACTTGGAAATCAGAGACAAAAAGGGGAGCGAGAATGTGGTAGCAGATCATCTTTCCAGACTCATATTAGAAGAAGTTCCAGCCGAAGGAAATATTCAGGACTCATTCCCAGACGAGCAACTGCTCGCCATTAGTACTCACACTCCTGTTGGGTTTCGGGCACGCATACGCAGCGGAAAACAAAAATTTTATGCGATTTAAACGACTTTAAAACACACAATTACATGCCCGACAAATTAAATCAATTAATTGCGTACCTTTGCGCTTCCAGCGAAATTAAAAACAACATACATGCTAATAAATTTAAATCAATTAACATGCTCGCGTTTAAACCAAATAACATGCTTGTAATGATTTAAAACGATTACACATAATCACATAAAATCATACGAAACAAACATGAAAACATAGATTAAACTAAACCCTAAACGAAACTAGGGTTTCGTGTATTTACCTCTTGACGCGTGAGGTGGGAGCGATTAGCACTTCGTGATTACTACGGAAACCAATCCGTAGAATCGGGGCAGCAGCGGTGCAACGGCAGCAGCGGTGCGTGAGGTCACGGCGGCGCGTGTAGTGTACGCGCGGCTTCGGGACGGCGCGTGGGGCAGCGTGCGGCTTCGGCTCGTGCGTTGCTCCTCGACTTTTCGATCTACAGTCTTCCTCCTCTCGGATTTCACCTCGTATACTTCGATCTACTAAATCGTGGCACTAGACACGAAGTAGTTAGAATAAAACGGAAGAAAAAGAAAGGAGAAAGAATACCGAACAAGGAACGGCCGACGAACGGCCGGTTCCGGCGACGGAGCGGCGACGGTGGTGCGGTGGTGGCCGCGCGGGAGAGAGGGCGAGAGAGAGAGGAGACGGCCGCTAGGGTTTCCTATTTTTGTGTAAGGGCTATAAGTCATGTACTTATAGTCCCTTGCATATAACCCTAGCGGGCTTAAGTTGGACTGGGCCCAACAGCTTAAGCTCGTTAGTTCCTTTACTTGCTCGTATCTCTCAATTCAATGATCGAAAAATTGCACCGATTACATTTTCGGAATCATTATAACTTCCTCGTCATTACGAGTGCCATCTCTTGTTTTCCAACTTACCAAAAGTGGAAACCCTAGTTCAGTGGACTTTCTAAATTTGGAAACTTCTCGATTTAGAAAGTTCACTAACATGTTCGCCTATTCTTTTCCTTTTCTTATTCTCATTCGTAATTCCAAATTACGAATGTTGGATTCAATCATATTGTCTTCCAATCATGCAAAGATAAACTATTTTATCTCTGACCGTTTATTCAAAGATCTCATGTGCACGAGCAGTGTGACCCTCGATGGTTCAGGTGTAAGCTAGCCGTGGGCCCACAACCCTTTGTGGTCAAAACTCGTCCCCTTCGAGTTACGATTAAGATGAAGCTCGTTTCATCTTAATCACCCAACGAATCAAGATTGGCGTCTAGCAACTACGCGTCATGATTCCCTAGATACAAATGAAGTGCCTGCAAGAACCTTCAGATATAGTTAACGTACAATACGGTCCCTTCGATTCATATGTCCCGATCGAACTAGAGGCATTGGTTCATCGAGACCTCTTTATATGTTCGTAACGGTGCGATCGTTCTAAGTGTTGTAATCCTTACGTGCATGACTTAGAGAATCGAATTCTCTAATCATCACTTAGTCAGCTCTGGCCAGAGACTTAGAATGATTACAAACTTTCAGAACACACAGGACATCCAAGACTATTCTAGCGATCGAATCCCCGACTACAATGCACAGACCTCCCACTAGATTTCGGACTGCACGAACACTGGCCCTTGGGATGGTCCTCGGTGGAACTCAGAGACAGGTCACGATACAGCTGGTCCTCTAGTGAAGTCACGGTGATGTCTAGGTCATAAGGACTAATGGTGTACAACTATACCATAGATATCTCTACTCGATTATTGGGAACCACTTAGAGATTTCTAGGGTGAGGGAGTTCAGTGAACTCGTCAACTTACGAGCACCCACTTATGCATGCCGATATCACAATACCGTTTACTGATGAGATGCAGTACACATACATTAAGTGCTAGTCTTAATGGGAAAGGCCGATATCCTCATTAGTGGCGTAACCCTTCGACTAGGAACACGTTTAACAGTTATAATACTTGAGTAAATATCTCACGATCCTAACGATCAATTACTAGTACTTGTAATAACTGTAAGGACTATATCTATGCTTGTGACAAAGGGACAAAGATATAGAATGCCAATGCATTTTATCATTAATACGAATAAAGGTTCGTTTATTACAATAATAAATACGAAAGACCACAGCCACAAGTTGGCTTGTTGGTCACCTACTCTAACAACTCCGTGGTATGCTGATGTGGCCAACTTCTTGGCCGGTGAAATCATTCCTGACGATCTTTCTATCACCAAAAGAAAAAATTCCTTCACGACAGTCGTTTCTATCTATGGGACGAGCCGTTGCTTTTCAGAACCGGCCCCGACCGAGTCATCCGAAGATGTGTTCCAGAAACCGATGTACGTGAGATTCTCACACATTGCCACTCTTCACCTTGTTGCGGGCATCACAGGGAATCTCGCACAGCCGCCAATGTTCTGCCGTCAGGCTTCTTTTGGACAACCCTATTCCGAGATTGTTACGATCGTGAAACGGTGTGATCGATGCCAACGGACAGGGAACCTATCCAACAAAAGCGAAATGCCTTTGAACAACATGCAAGAGGTGGAGCTTTTCTATGTTTGGGGCATAGACTTCATGGGACCATTCCCTTCTTCGATCGCGAAGTTGTACATTCTACTTGCCGTGGACTACGTGTCCAAATGGGTCGAAGCAATTGACACCTAGGGCGATCGTTAGCGATGAAGGATCTCACTTCTGCAACAAACTGCTCACTAATCTCACGAACAAGTTGGGGATCCGACACAAAATTGCGCTAGCCTATCATCCACAAGCAAATGGCCTTGCTGAGTTATCAAACCGAGAAATCAAACAGATTCTGGAGAAGAACGTGAGCACTAACCGAAAAGATTGGGCGTTGAAGCTCGAGTTTGGGAAAGCGTGCCACCTGCCAGTGGAATTGGAGCACCGAGCTTATTGGGCGGTCAAAAAGATCAATCTCGATCAAACAGCTACCGCCGATCGTCGATTGCATCAACTCATCGAAATGGAGGAGTTCAAAAACGATGCTTTCGAGAATGCCAAGATTTACAAAGAAAAGACGAAAAAGTGGCATGAGAAAAGAATTACAAAGCGAGAGTTCCGGGCAGGTGACCAAGTCCTGCTACTCAATTCTCGGCTACGACTATTTCCGGGAAAGCTCAAGTCCTGTTGGTCAGGACCATTCGTAGTCCTAAGCGCAACACCACAAGGAGTTATCGAAATACGAGGACGAGACGGTCCGTCGTTCAAAGTGAACTGGTAACGAGTTAAGCATTACTACCCGAATGGTGCTCCCGAAGAAGTGGAGCGTGTGTTAGAGTAGGTGACCAACAAGTCAACATGTGGCTGTGGTCTTTCGTATTTATTATAGTAATAAACGAACCTTTATTCGTATTAATGATAAAACAACTTGGCATTCTATATCTTTGTGCCTTTTTCACAAGCATAGATATAGTCCTTACAGTTATTACAAGAACTAGTAATTGATCGTTACGATCGTGAGATATTTACTTAAGTATTACAACTGTTAAACGTGTTCCTAGTCGAAGGGTTACGCCACCAATGAGGATATCGGCCTTTCCCATTAAGAGACTAGCACTTAGTGTATGTGTACTGCATCTCATCGGTATTGTGATATCGGCATGCATAAGTGGGTGTTCGTAACTTGACGACTTCACTGAACTCCCTCACCCTAGAAATCTCTAAGTTGTACACCATTAGTCCTTATGACCTAGACATCACCGTGACTTCACTAGAGGACCAGCTGTATCGTGACCTGTCCCTGAGTTCCACCGAGTACTATCCCAAGGGCCAGTGTTCGTGCAGTCCGAAATCTAGTGAGAGGTTTGTGCATTGTAGTCGGGGATTCGATTGCTAGAATAGTCTTGGATGTCTTGTGTGTTCTGATAGTTTGTAATCAATCTAAGTCTCTGGCCAGAGCTGACTAAGTCATGATTAGAGAATTCGATTCTCTAAGTCATGCACGTAACGATTACAACACTTAGAACGATCGCACCGTCATTGAACAAATAAAGAGGTCTCGACGAACCAATGCCTCTAGTTCAATCGGGACATATGAATCGAAGGGACCGTACTGTACGTTAACTATATCTGAAGGTTCTTGCAAGCACTTCATTTGTATCTAGGGAATCATGACGCGTAGTTGCTAGACGCCAATCTTGATTCGTTGTGTGATTAAGGTGAAACGAGCTTCATCTTAATCGTAACTCTAAGGGACGAGTTTTTACCACAAAGAGTTGTGGGCCCACGGCTAGCTTACACCTGAACCATCGAGGGTCCCACTGCTCGTGCACATGAGATCTTTTAATAAACGATCAGAGATAAAATGGTTTATCTTTGCATGACTGGAAGTCAATGTGATTGGGTCCAACATTCGTAATTTGGAATTACGAATGAGAATAAGTAAACGAAAAGAATAGGCGAACATCTTAGTGGACTTTCTAAAAAAGGGAAGTTTCCAAATTTGGAAAGTGCACTGAATTAGGGTTTCCACTTTTAGAAAGTTGGAAATTGAGAATTGGCACTCGTAGTGACGAGGGCATTATAATGATTTCTAAAATGTAAATGTTACAAATTTCCGATCATCGAATTGAGAGAGACGAGCAAGTAAAAGAACTAACGAACTTAAGTTGTTGGGCCCGGTCCAACTTAAGCCCGTTAGGGTTTTATGCAAGACACTATACATACTTTATTTATAGGTCTTGCACACATAAGACAAAAAGGAGAATACACGCCCCTAACCCTAGCCGCTCCCTCTCTCGACCGTTCTCCCCCCCGCAGCCAACACCGCCGCTCGTTCGCCGGAATCGGCCTCCCCTTGGCCGATTAATTCGTGGTAGTTCTTTCCTTCTTTCTATTCTTCCGTTTTTCTTACTATTACGTGTCTAGTGCCACGTGTTTAGTAGATCGAAGTATACGAGGTGAAATCCGAGAGGAGGAAGATCAAAGATCGAAAAAGCCAGGAGCAGCACACGAGCTGAAGTCGCACGCATCCCCACGAGCAGCCCGAAGACCGCGCGTGAGTCACACGCGCAGCCGTGGCTCGTATTGCCGCTGCTGCTGTTCCGCCGCTGCTGCCCCGGATCGACGGATTGGTTTCCGTAGCAATCTCATTTTGCTTAGTGCGCCAACCTCACGCTTCAAGAGGTAAAGTTTCGAATCCGTTATCGTTAGATTCGATTAGGTTTAAATTGAATATATATATGTTCGTTCTTGTATGATTTTATGTGTTTACATGAGATCGTTTTTATTACTGCGAGCATGATATTTGATTTAAACACGAGCATGCTAATTGATTTAAATTCGGTTAAATAATTAAGCATGTATGTTGTTTTTAATTTCGCTGGAAGCGCAAACGTACGCAATTAACTGTTTTCAATTATCGGGCATGTGTTTATGTGTTTTAAAGTTGTTTAAATCGCATAAATTTTTGTTTTCCGCTGCGTACACGTGCCCGTTACCCAACAGTGGTATCAGAGCTCGTTGCGCAATTAATTGCGTTCGTTTTAATATGCTATGATTTTATGCATGTTCGATTTATTAAATTAGTGATTGTTGTATTATGTAATTGGGAGTTTTCGTAAGTTTAAAATATTTTTGAAATATTGTTTAGAATTTTTCCAGCTTTAAAATTGTTTGAAATTGGAAAATCGGATCTGAAACTATTTTTAAAACGTCGGTTTTTAAATTGATCCGATCGAACCGGTCGGACCGGCCGGTTCGATGGTTATGCACGATCCAATTGACCGAATCTACGTGGATTCGGGTCGGTCAGACCGGTTCTCGGTCCGACTGACCCGGCCCACTGATTTGGGTCAACTGGACAGGGCAGAACTGGAAAATTAATTTAGATTTCTAAAATTAAACTTAAAAAAAAATTGATTTTAATTTTCGGAAAATTATTTTCAATTAATCCCAATTAGATAATCGAATCAACAATCATCTATTTTAGTAAATAGGTGTTAGATTAATTAATTAATTTAAATTGTTAAATTGATTTCAATTAATAGAACACGTATATAATATTGATTATAGTTCAACTTAATTAATAGTACCTCAACATTATTTGAATGATTTATGCTAATTGAGGTTCTATAATTATTTTGAAAATCTCCATAATTAATTATTGTAATTAATTATGTAGTTAGGTCGTATGTTCTTCTTAGGACAATATGCGTTTCCATATACCTTTAGGGAACATAGATGTAGGAATCACACAGACCAATCCGAATCTTCTGATGAGATAAAACTTTTTAATAAAAATCCCTCATTCTTAATCTAATTAAGAATCATATCAAGCTATAAAGAAAACCCAATCTGTTGAGTTATTTCTTTCCTTCCGCCAACGGTTGAATTATGTGTATCCCTTTACTGTAGTGGAGTAAGTCGTGTTAGCGGGGAGTGCTATGGTAAACTAAGCTGTAATTCAATTGACATAACGATGAAGGTAGCCATAGAAAAGGGTTATGCTAGATTAACGTGGTCGGCTAGATTAACTAGGGACTGCATTAGTTTGGCATAATCAAGTTCATGAGCATCTTTGATTGGTAGGTTAGACTTGGCACACGACGATTTTGATATTCGCGAGATTAACTTAGGTCATTATCAAGTGTGAGGAAAAATAATTTAGGGTCATATTGTGGATATGATTGATTGTGATCTACCTTTGGGCAAATATAATCGGGCTAGATTAACTATGGGTTATATTTTTCTATTGGACCTAAAGCCCATTAAGAAAAATCAGTTTTCTCGTTTGTCCGCTAGAGGGAAGTGGAACTCGATAAAATTAGTGGGATAACAATTAAATAACATAAGGCCAAACATTTAATTGTAACAATGATTTAACGCGAATCTCTAATAATCCTCTTCTCTATACCTCTCAGATAATCATGTCTAAGAATCCCATAATGTCAATCCTCGACAATAAACTCAATGGCCCTAATTACCTAGATTGGTTGTGTAGTCTTAAGCTTGTGCTAACCGTTGAGGGGCTACTCTATGTTTTGAACGAGAGACTTCCCGCCACTATACATGCCACAGCGACTGATGCTGAAAAGGAAACTTATGAAGCATGGAAGAAAGATGACACACATGCTAGGTGCTATATGATAGCAGCCATGAAGCCCGCGCTTGCGAGGAAATATGAGTCTCACATGCATGCTTTCGATATAAAGGCTCATCTCGATACCATGTACAGTGAGAATATTAGGGTATCGAGGTACGCTGCTACAAAGGAGTTGATCACGGCGAGACTGCGTGAAGGGACTTCGGTCCACGAGCACTGTCTCAAAATGATCAATCTCCTTGAAAAGCTAGTGAATCTCGATGTCACCCTCCCGGCCACGCTCTCGTTGGATTTGATCCTGTTGTCTCTTCCTAGTTCCTATGAGTCGTTCATAGTGAACTTAAACATGAACAAACTCGATCCTCCCTTGGATGAGTTAATGAACATGTTGGTCAGTTTCGAGTCCACCATTAAGAAAGAGAAAACTGTTCTCGTTGCTGCTACTTCTGGAAAGAAGAGTTCTTCCCAAAAGAAGAGAGAGGAAAGAGTTCCCTTCCCAAACAGCAAGTTCGCAGTTGGTGAAGGTAGCGGGGGATCCAAGGCAAAGGTCAGCAAGCAAGTTGATGATGCTTGCCATCATTGTGGAAAGAAATGACATTGGCGCCGCAACTGCAAGGCTTACCTAAAGCAGAAAAGTTTTGAAAAGGGTACGTATTTCATTGACGTAAATTTGTCTGTCAATTCTTCTTCTTGGGTATTGGATACGGGTTGTGGCTCACATTTGTGCAATGATTTGCAGCTTATGACAAGAAGTCGAAAGCTTAGAGCGGGTGAGACCTACCTAAGGATGGGGAATGGAGAAAGAGTTGCTGCTGAAGCCATTGGCACGATTTACTTAAATGTTTTGGATTCTAGTTTTCCTATTGTTTTGAACGATTGTTTATTTGTTCCGTCCCTCATTAGAAACCTTATTTCTATTTCTGTATTAGATATTGAAGCTTTTACTTTTGTTTTTGGAAATTCGATTTGCATTATACAAAAGAATGAGAATTTGATTTGCAAAGGACGACTGTTAAACAACTTATATGAACTAAATCCAAATGAAATACCTATTAATGTTATATCAGCAAAACGTAAGGAGATAGAACAAAACCCCGCACAACTTTGGCACGCTAGATTAGGTCATGTCTCTTTAAGAAGGATGAACGATTTTGTTAGTGAAGGATTGTTCTCTTTGGAGGACGTGAAATCACTAGAAACTTGTGAATCTTGCCTTAAAGGGAAAATGACCCTACAAAGGGAAAATGGAACGAGCCGAGGGTCTTTTGGATTTGATCCATACAGACGTATGTGGTCCACTAAGTGTTAGTGCGAAGGGTGGATACAACTACTTCGCTACCTTTAGCGACGATTATTCTAGGTATGGGTATGTGTACTTGATGAAGTACAAGTCTGAAACATTTGAAAGGTTCAAAGATTTTACACACGAAGTAGAGAAGCAACTCGGACGAAGTATTAAGAAGCTGCGATCCGATCGTGGTGGAGAGTACTTGAGCATCGAGTTCATTGACTATCTAAAAGAGAATGGGATACAATCTCGATGGACTCCACCGGGAAATCCTCGACTTAATGGAGTTTCCGAACGTCGGAATCGAACTTTATTGGATATGGTTCGATCTATGATGGGGTTCACGAACTTACCGGCATACTTGTGGGGTCATGCACTTCGCATTGCCGCGTATTTGCTGAATAGAGTTAACACCAAAGTAGTTAAATCCACACCCTATGAACTTTGGCATTCCCGGAAACCCAACTACAAACATATTAGGATATGGGGTTGTCCCGTTTATGTGAAGCGATTAGTGGGAGACAAGTTGGATAGTAAATCCGACTTATGCTATTTTGTGGGATATTGTTGAGTGTAGATTGTACGCTTAATACGCTTACTTTACGTGGATCTTTTGTTTAGTTTAATTATATTTGTGCTTTAATTGATTGACTTTGTGTTTTATAGGTGAAAAACAATAATTAGGTGTCCATGAAGGAAAATAGATCAAAAAAGAAAGGAAAAAGTTGCAAATAAGGAAATAAATCAAATTGGAAGAAGGAATCTCGCTACAGCTTTGGCAGTGTCCACCATTTCGAGCATATCTCTCTCATACGAACTCCAAATCAGCTGATTTTGGCGACATTGGAAAGATAATTTCAAGGGCAACAATTCTTATTTACACAACATTCCAAAATTCGGACTACAACATGACGAAAATCGAAGAACAAGTCCTGATGGGGAAAGTGGCGGAAATTGATTCCTGGTTTCCACTACTTCCTTATCAAGAAAAGCCTATAAAAGCAACAAGTCTCTACACCATAAGCACGAAATTTTACACCACAATACGCGAGGAACAAAGATCAACGAAGACTCAAGCATAGTTTTTTCTTATTTAATTTATTTCTTTTATTTTCTCTATCTTAAGAATCACGAGTAGCCAAGTCTTTAGTTTCTATGATTTTATTTGGAACCTTATGTGGGATTTATGAACCCTTTTCTATGATTTTATGCAAGTTTTAATTCCAGATTATTTCTTCTACTTGTTTTATTAAGTGCATGAACTTGATCAATTTATGTGCTTTTATGTTATTGTTAATCGCATGAATCGGAAGATCGGGTTAATAATTAGAACTGTGGTAGAAGAGCCTTTGTGGTATTAACATAGGAATATAGTTAATCTCTTAGGTAGCCATTATTGAGATTTGTGCTTAATGTTGTGTTCTAGAATTAATTGCATAGGAATATAGTAATTGAATATAGAGTATTAGAATCGTAATACACGCTGAAGCGGGTTATGATTAATTTAGCATCTCAGGTTAATAATCCGGGTTAATTGCTTGCATAAATGAAGGAATTGGGGGAGTAATAATCACATAGGGGGAAGAATAAAATCCTAGGCTCGTTTACTTTGGTTCAACCTTCGTTCTAAATTGCTTTCTTGTTTTTGCTTGCTTATTAGTTTAGTTTAATTTAGTTGCATCTCTCTAAATTCGACTGTGTAGGGTGGGCTTGATAACAATTGGTAGGATTTAGAGTCTAGAATTAAATAATTAAATATTTTCTGTGGGATCGATAATTGGACTTAAAAATCCACTTTATTACTTGTACGATACGTGCACTTGCGTGTAGGTCATACAACCAACAGATATCCCGAAGACACAATGGGATACGAATTCTATTATGTCAAGGAAGCAAAGACGTTTGTTTCGAGAAATGCCACCTTTTTGGAAAGGGAGTTTCTATTTGATAGAAAAGGCAGCGTGATAGAACTTGAAGTAGTTCAAGAACCACAAAGTGAAGTTCAAACGTAAGAACAAGTAATCGAACCAATACAACAATCCACTAATATACCTCCTGAACCCACGTTACGTAGATCCGAAAGAGTTCGGAAAATGCCGGATAGGTTATTCCTCCTCGAGAATGATGAAGATCATGTTGATCTTGGACAAGATCCAAGAACATACAATGAGGCCGTATCGGATGCGGACATGGGACATTGACTAACTGCCATGAATGCCGAGATGGACTCCATATACTCCAACAAGGTGTGGACCTTGGTAGATCCACCTAAGGGAATTGTTACCATTGGCTGCAAGTGGATCTATAAGAAGAAAATTGGAGTTGATGGAAAGGTATCGACCTATAAAGCTAGATTGGTAGCGAAAAGATACACTCAAAGGCAAGGTGTTGACTATGAGGAAACCTTTTCGCCAGTCGCGATGCTGAAGTCCATTAGGATTTTGCTGGCCATAGTTGTTTGGTACGACTACGAGATATGGCAACTCGATGTGAATACCGCCTTCCTTAATGGAGATATTGAGGAAGAAATTTACATGGCGCAGCCGGAAGGCTTCATATCTTCTGGAAGTGAGCAAAATATTTGCAAGCTCCAGCGATCAATTTATGGATTGAAACAAGCATCATGTAGTTGGAACATTAGGTTCGACTCAACAAACAAAGAGTTTGATTTTGAGAAGAATCCGGAGGAACCTTGTGTATACAAGAAGGTTAGTGGGAGGGTAGTGATATTTTAGTGCTTTACGTTGATGACATTCTACTCATTGGGAATGACGTAGGAATTTTGCAACAAACGAAAGCATGGTTGTCCACACGTTTCTCAATGAAGGATTTGGGAGAAGCATCTTATGTATTAGGAATACGCATCTATCGAGATAGAGCGAGAAAGATGCTTGGCTTATCCCAAAGCCTGTACATAGACACCATTATGAAACAGTTTAGCATGGAAGAATCCAAGAAGGGGTTCTTGCCAATGTCCCATGGGGTTCGTCTCTCGAAATCTATGTGTCCGCAAACACCTAGTGAAATCGAGGAGATGAAAAGGACGCCTTAAGCTTCTGCAATAGGAAGCATAATGTATGGCATGCTGTGTACAAGACCCGATATTGTGTATGCTGTGAGTGTCACAAGCAGATATCAGTCTAACCCCGGCCCAGCTCACTGGAAGGCCGTGAAAGATATCCTCAAGTACTTACGAAAGACTAAGGATATATGTTTGGTTTATGGGGGTGTCGAGTTGAAATTAGAGGGCATTACCGACTCTAGTTTTCAATCGGATGTGGACGACTCAAAGTCGAACTCAGGATTTATATTCACGCTTAATGGTGGTGCCGTGTGTTGGAAGAGTTCCAAGCAGAGCACGACGGCTGATTCCACTACCAAAGCGGAATACATTGCAGCGTCCGAAGCTGCAAAAGAAGGGACTTGGATAAGGAAGTTCATCCATGAGTTGGGTGTCATTCCTAATGCTAGTGATCCAGTACCGTTGTACTGTGATAACACTAGAGCCGTGGCGCAAGCTAAGGAGCCGCGATCTCATTAGAAGTCGAAGCATATTCTGAGGAAGTATCATGTGATCCGAGAGATCATTCAGAGAGGTGAAGTTAAAGTAGAACGAGTCACCTCGGAAGAGAACGTTGCAGACCCCTTCACGAAGCCTTTACCGAGATCGGTCCACCAGAAACGTCGAGAGTCGATGGGATTGCGATTTATGGGTAGTTGGCTTTAGGTCAAGTGGGAGATTGTTAGAGTAGGTGACCAACAAGCCAACATGTGGCTGTGCTCTTTCGTATTTATTATAGTAATATACGAACCTTTATTCGTATTAATGATAAAACAACTTGGCATTCTATATCTTTGTCCCTTTGTCACAAGCATACATATAGTGGAATCAATGTATGTGTACTGCATCTCATGAGTAAACGGTATCGGCCATTCCCAATGAGGATATCGGCCATTCCCATTAAGAGACTAGCACTTAATGTATGTGTACTGCATCTCATCAGTAAACGGTATTGTGATATCGGCATGTATAAGTGGGTGCTCGTAAGTTGACGAGTTCACTGAACTCCCTCACCCTAGAAATCTCTAAGTGGTTCCCAATAATCGAGTAGAGATATCTATGGTATAGTTGTACACCATTAGTCCTTATGACCTAGACATCACCGTGACTTCACTAGAGGACCAGCTGTATCGTGACCTGTCCCTGAGTTCCACCGAGGACCATCCCAAGGGCTAGTGTTCGTGCAGCCCGAAATCTAGTGGGAGGTCTGTGCATTGAATTGGGGGATTCGATCGCTAGAATAGTCTTGGATGTGGTGTGTGTTCTGATAGTTTGTAATCAATCTAAGTCTCTGGCCAGAGCTGACTAAGTGATGATTAGAGAATTCGATTCTGTAAGTCATGCACGTAACGATTACAACACTTAAAACGATCGCACCGTCATTGAACAAATAAAGAGGTCTCGACGAACCAATGCCTCTAGTTCAATCGGGACACATGAATCGAA
Organism: Erythranthe guttata; assembly: GCF_000504015.1. Next base: position 289,485 of record NW_012193065.1, read on the forward strand.
GGGACCGTACTGTACGTTAACTATATCTGAAGGTTCTTGCAAGCACTTCATTGGTATCTAGGGAATCATGACGCGTAGTTGCTAGACGCCAATCTTGATTCGTTGGGTGATTAAGGTGAAACGAGCTTCATCTTAATTGTAACTCTAAGGGACGAGTTTTTACCACAAAGAGTTGTGGGCCCACGGCTAGCTTACACCTGAACCATCGAGGGTCACACTGCTCGTGCACATGAGATCTTTGAATAAACGGTCAGAGATAAAATGGTTTATCTTTGCATGATTGGAAGTCAATGTGAATGGGTCCAACATTCGTAATTTGGAATTACGAATGAGAATAAGTAAAGGAAAAGAATAGGCGAACATGTTAGTGGACTTTCTAAATCAGGAAGTTTCCAAATTTGGAAAGTGCACTGAATTAGGGTTTCCACTTTTAGAAAGTTGGAAATTGTGAATTGGCACTCGTAGTGACGAGGACATTATAATGATTCCGAAAATGTAAATGTTACAATTTTTTGATCATCGAATTGAGAGAGACGAGCAAGTAAAAGAACTAACGAACTCAAGCTGTTGGGCTCGGTCCAACTTAAGCCCGTTAGGGTTTTATGCAAGACACTATAAATACTTCATTTATAGGTCTTGCAAACATAAGACAACAAGGAGAATACACGCCCCTTACACCGCCGCTCGTTCGCCGGAATCGGCCTCCCCTTTGTCGATTAATTCGTGGTAGTTCTTTCCTTCTTTCTCTTCTTCCGTTTTTCTAACTATTACGTGTCTAGTGCCACGTGTTTAGTAGATCGAAGTGTACGATGTGAAATCCGAGAGAAGGAAGATCGAAGATCGAAGAATCGAGGAGCAGCACACGATCCGAAGCCGCACGCATCCCCATGCGCCGCCCGAAGACCGCACGTGAGTCACACGCGCCGCCGTGGCTCGTATTGCCGCTACTGCTGTTCCGCCGCTGCTGCCCCGGATTGTACGGATTAGTTTCCGTAGCAATCTTGTTTTTCTTAGTGTGCCAACCTCACGCTTCAAGAGGTAAAGTTTCGAATCTGTTATTGTTAGATTCGATTAGGTTTAAATTGAATATATATATGTTCGTTCTTGTATGATTTTATGTGTTTACATGAGATCGTTTTTATTACTGCGAGCATGATATTTGATTTAAACGCGAGCTTGCTAATTGATTTAAATTCGGTTAAATAATTATACATGTATGTTGTTTTAATTTCGCTGGAAGCGCAAAGGTACGCAATTAATTGTTTTCAATTATCGGGCATGTGTTTATGTGTTTTAAAGTTGTTTAAATCGCATAAAATTTTTGTTTTCCGCTGCGTACACGTGCCTGTTACCCAACAACGTGTCTCACTAATTTTCTCCCAATAAATCCAAAAGAAGTCGAGCCGTCAACTGTAAAACAGGCGCTAAATGGGATGCATCCCATTGTTGCTCGTTCTCTGTCATTTTCCGTTTGTTCTTGCTTTCGTTTTTGAATTTAGTCTTTTCTTTCTTTTTTTATAATTTTTTAGGGATCAATATCTCTATCTCACCGGTTTAAATTTCAAATTTTGTGTAGATTACAGAATCCAGATCGCGATCTAACACGTGGGATCGCGATCTGGGGGGTCTTACTGAGAGCAAATATGGGTCGAATCCAGATCGCGATCGAGGAAGTCGGATCCCGATCTTGGGGGTCTTATAGAAGATAAAAAAGGTTAATCCAGATCGCGATCCTGGATTTCGGATCGCAATCTGGGTGGTCTTACAGAGGCTACAAGATGCGAACCCAGATCGCGATCCAGCCAACCCGGATCGCGATCTAGGGTGTTTCACAGTACGTTTTTTAGGTCAGACCCAGATCACGATCCGCCCTATTAGATCGCGATCTGGGGGTGAAAACTGTACTTATTCGGAAAAAAAAACCTATCTTTTTCTCACTTCATTCTTTTCAAAAACTCGAAACCCCTTTCCCCCAAAACCCTAGAAATTCAATTCTCTTTCAAATTTCTCTTCAAACTTGCATAATTTTAGATTTTCATCAACTATTAACGATCATTGCTTGTTTTTATTGAGAATTGTGGACGAATCTTCAACAAAGGTATGTTCTTGACCAAAATTTTTAAGTTTTGCTTGAAAATTCGAATTTCTTCCAATTTTCTTGTTTTGTCCCTTGGATCTTCAATTCTTATTGCTTGTACGTACTTAGGTACTTGATTTTGGGATTTAAAGGGTTGCTTAATTGGTTGAACCAATGTTTAGATACAGGAATTGCTCTATTATGCTTAATTTCGAATTTCTTGTGAATTTTTGAATGGGTCGAGTCATATTATGCTAATTTTTGCTCGTTGATCGTCATTAATTGTTGTTCACTACACCAGAAAACGTCATCTATAGCGTTTGAAAAACGCTATGGAAAGCTATTATAGCGCTTTTGAAAACGCTATGTCTGCGGGAGCTATAATAGACCTCGACTTTTCAATAGCGCTTTTTTAGCGCCATCATATATGTTCTCTTTCATAGCGATGTTTTGATGCTGTCCAATAACCTTCTTTCATAGCGTTTCTATTCTATTATTGTACTGCCACTAATAGCTAGTCGGAAATGCTATGTTCTAGTAATTATAATACTTTATTAGCGCTATTATTCTATGAATAAATCTTTAACGTAAACGCTACATTATATTCATTTTTTATGCTTGTTTGCTGCTACTAATATTATAGAAAACACGAAAACAACAATGAATATAGAATGAGATTATTATTATAAATTCCAGTTGATGTACAATATGGTAATAATCAAAATTGTCTGAAGATAACAAAAATTGTAATCTTAACATATCAAATTTGATAGAATTCACTAGGTTACACGAGTCCTAAATTTGAATTTAGATAGTTATTTGAAAAAGACTAGAAATACAGCCGAGAAGAATAACATCAAAACCACAAGTCGAGCATCCAATTAAAACTGCAATGACATTTTCCACCGTCTCGTTTTTCTTGCCATTCCCTGTTAATAAAAAAATAAATTAGTGCATGTAGGGAGTATTTGATAATCTTTCATTATTATAGTAAGTTACCTAACTACACAATTTAAAACTATGTTTGTTTAATCTCCGTTGCCGGCAAATTATATTACCATAAGAGAAGAAAAAGAGGAGAATGTGAGAATAGTGTTGCAAATTACCTGTGAAAAATAACCAAGCAGAATGTCTAGTCCCAAAGTCTGTATCAAACCATTCTGCAAGAAACATATCATAAAAAATTATCAAGGTTACATGAAACAGAGACTTTTTGCCTACGCCAAAGATGGTTTAATCTTATCTACGTGCGAAAATATTGGTTCAAGATACAATGTGTGCAAATTATGTAACATTATACATGTATATTGGCCATATCCTATATTCGTATGAGCATTTTAACTTACTGATGATTGTCGTTTTGAATCAATGATACTAAAGGAATCAAATACAATAAAGAACTTCGGTACCTCATTAAATTTATTTCCAAAGAGACCAGATCTCGTATCATCTCATCGAATGCCTTTGAGGTCAAGTTTATAAGTCCTCCTACAATATATGAATATAATTATAGTTAGAACCAACAACGCTAATAACTAAACGAGTTCAAACATCCCAATGTTGCATTTAAGACAATATATTTGTCCTTTTATAACTCTCTTTGAGTGCGTAACAAACCATAATATTACTATTGAATATCAAAACCATTAATCAGAAACTAAACCATAAACTAATATGTGAAACTTTGATCCCATCACCGTGATGTGATAATCAATAAGAGAATGTACCTCAAATTGTCTAAATTCTAGTGCTGATTCTGATATCTCAATCCCTTCAATTTTCACAATTGATAAAATATCTATTGGAAATACAAGGTTGAGAGATATGGAAAATTGGAAATTCAAACATATTGGGAAATGAAAAGCTTTCTCATGTTCACCGAACAAAAAATCAAATGAAAACAAACTACTTATAATGAATTGAATAATAATAGAAAATTAAAAGCTAACAAATACGTGCATAAAGAAACAAGGATAGTATGACTATTGTTAATCATAGTATTTGGTGTTGTTGCCAGTACATTCAATAATTTTTACATAACTATCAGATTTCAACAACCCATATTTTATCGAATAAGAAAACCAAAATCAATAGTAAAGATCAAATAAATTTAATAAAATTAGGGCTTTCATAAAACAATTGAAATTAGGGCAAATGTTCACATAGTGAGAAACAAACCGTGAGAGAAATAGATATCGATCTGGAAAAGGGAGAGAAGCTGCAAGACGACGCGCCGACGTAGAGATGGGTTTCTTTAGGCGCCATAGAGAGATGACTTTTCCTTTGCACGCGAGACAGAGACAATTAGCTTCTCAGAGAAAACTCGGAATGTTTCTCGAGGGTTAAATATAATCTCAAATTTTCTTTAATTACTCGCTTTTAAGGAGAGACCAGCCGAAACAAAATTTGTTAGTGAACGAAGGCGCTCTATAATTGTTATAGCGTTTGTTTATAAATTTCGGCAAGCATTTATGATAATAAGAATTATAATAGCACTTGGGGCAAAAATGCTATAAAAAAGTGCTATCAAAAGTCAATATTGTTGTAGTGGTTGTTGCGTTGATTGATGTAGGAGGGTTAGTTTTCAAAAGCAACTAACATTCCAGGAGTTTCAAAGAACTTGCGCACACCAAGTGTTCGACGAATTGTCAACCAATTTCAAGTTTCATTTTGCACCCTCATTCACACCATGACTTCACCGGCAAACAAACTCCAAAAGAAGGGCGAGATTTCCAAGAAAGCCCAATCGAAGGGCAAAGAAAAAGCACCGAAAAAGAAGAAGGGCAGGCTCAAGGCAAAAAGGAGGAAGAAGGCTCTTCACACTCGCCTTCACATTCGGAGGGACCAACCGAGCAAGCCATGCCAAGAACCCGTGACGTGCCACTCAACACGGGCGCCCGTGCCAATCAACGCACGCTCGTGAGCGACGTCACTTTCGACGAACACGATGAAGACATCTATGTGAATGTTGAAGCCTAGAGCGAGTTTATCGACCGCCTCCCTCGATCGATCGTCCCAGAGCGTGAGTTGGATGTCCGTACGATCGGATGCCCCTCGGTCATCAACAACATCCAAGAAAGGTGTTGGAGAGTTCTCGTAGACAAACCGGGCACCTATAACGAGAACTTAGTCCGGCTCTTCTACGCCAATGCCGGTCTGTACAGAGGCTCGGTGGTTTTCATCCTGGGCGTCGAAGTACGTTATGACGCATAAGCCATCAACCAAGTCTACAAGATTATCCCCCGTCTTCCGGACATCCCGACCGAGCCTTTACAGGCACTGAAGATGGAGACGACGTACAAGGACCTCATTCAGGCCATGTTCCCCCAAGGATCGTATTGGGCACCCAGAGATAAGTGGTTCTATCGAGCCAAGCTTTCGAGGGAGGCAAAGATTTGGATGTGTTGCGTCTGCTCCCGACTCATGCCGACGATTTCAACGGCCCGGCCCTATGCCACCCGCCTCACGTTGATGTACACAATCATGAAGGGCACCCCTCTGAACGTGGGTGCCATTATCCACTCAGAGATTCGACGGTGCATGGGCGACACCTCTTTGGGCCCGATGTTCCCCTCCCTCATCACCGCCTTATGCAAAAATGCCAACGTGGCGATGTTTGCCGAAGACAAGGTCACAAAGGCTCTGAAGCCGATCTTCCCGTCCGACAAGCTCCAGCCAGCTTCCGGTCCACAGGGCGAGGGCGATGGCCCTCAGCCAGACGCGCCACCATCCGAGGACTCCAGACCAGCCCGAGCCGCACCACGAGGCGGAAAAATACAGCATACAGCAGCAGCAGCAGCTCCGCCACTTCCAGAGTATATGAGCGAGTGGAATGATGCTATGGAGGAGAACGTGGCCTGGTTCAAAAGAATGATCAAGGTGATGGAAGCAGCACTCCAGTGCAGGACGGACGACGTCGTCGAGCCACGACCATTCCCACCACGGCCTCGATTTGACGGAGCATCTTCCTCCAGCGCGGCCGCAGAATAAGCTGCACAAGCAGCTGCCACCACACTGGTGATGACCGTCTGGGAGGAGCACGAGCGTGGACTTCGAGAAGACGAGGAACGAGCTATCGAGGAAGACCATGACATCTAGGGACGTTGTGTTTCCTATCCCTTTTATTTTATATTATGCTTTTAAGCATAGGGACTATGCTAGAGTTTGAGTTTGAGGGTGGTGTTTATTGAACCTCTTTATTTTTGTTTTTGTTTTTATTTCGTTTGTTTTGGGATAAGTCGTTGGATTGATATTTCTTTTACGATGTATCTTTGCTAGACTTTGTTTCTTTGATTTTATTTTATTTTATTTATCTTATTTTGATTTGGTCTTTTGCATGCATATCATATAATTTAGTTTCGTTTATGTATATCGATTTCCGTAATTGTGTCATGTTTGTCACATGCATTTCATTTAGGATCGAGTGTAAGTTGCATTTCAGGGTTCTATTGAAGCAAAGCAATTAATGAATTAGTAGATGGGCTAGTTGACTTTAAAATTGAAATTATGGATAACCGGCTAATTATAGATGAACCTTCCGACTGCGTTTTTGCAACTTGTGTGGATAGCCTTTCGGATAGCTTCCGATTAAGCTTGAGCGCACTTTTTTGAGGGGTATAATAGTCTGAGGTATGTGTTAACGATTTCCAGTTGTTGGCTAAAAGTTCTATCAATGGTCTTTACGTTTTAATTTTATGTTTTATGTTAAAACAAAAAAAAAAAAAAAAGAGAGAGAGAGAGAAAAATAATAATTTGTTGTATTGTTGTGATTCACGCTCTGATTTCCCCGCATTTCTGACTCGAGCTTAACCCGTTGGGTGCACCTCGTCGCCTAAGTCTCTCGAGCTGTCGAGCTTGGGGGTTTCTTGGACTAAAGTTCGATACATGGGTCAGAGAGATAACACAGTGGTGTCGAGCCTTGCACGAGTCACGATTATGCCCATTTAAAAAAAAATGAAAAAAAAAGAAGAAAAAAAATTGTGATGAAAATCATCAAAACTATTGTTGTTGTCATTTCTTATATTGAATAAATAGACCTACTTATGCCCAACTCGAGTTTTAGAATTTCAGAATCAAAACTTGCTTTTCACCCACATTTCTACTCAAAACCCTCGATAATTGTGTTTATTGTTTAAGTACGGATTCTTGAGTCTATCTTTCATTTTGGTGTAGAAACAACTAATTGCGTCGGTAGGAAAGTCGAATACCTTAAGCCATATGCCATTGTAAGATTTTAAGTTATCTAGCTCGTTTTTTCTTTGGAATTAATTGCAATGCTTTGACCAATCCGGCAACTTTGTGGGTATGTTGTCTGAAAACCCTCACGAGACACAACTCGTCCTTTGGGGGTACCCAGGGGTTCAACGGCTTGTTGCATACGCTAAATGAAATTGTGATTCCCTACGTTAGTACCCTAGTTTAGTTTGTTGTTTTTATTTCCTTTTTGTTGTAGTTTCGTTTTGATTTACTCGGGACGAGTAAATCTCTAAGTTTGAGGGTGTGATAAGTGTTCATTTTGCACGATTTTTGCTTATCATATCTTCGTGTTTTGGTCTTCGTTCGTCCGAGTTTCGGCTTTATTTGTATATATTATTGCATTTCTTGTTTTATTTCTATTTCAGGGTTTTATTTGGTATTTTTGCCGAGTCGAAGCCATTTGAAAGCGAAACTGAATTTTCAAGCCAATTTTGGGGCCAAAAAGACCCAGTTCGCGATCTGACATCTCTGGATCGCGATCTGGGGGTTGTCACAGAACGAAAATGGATCAAGACCCAGATCGCGATCTGACATTCCGTATCGCGATCTGGGGGTGTTTACAGTGCTGAAATGTTGAAGATCCAGATAGCGATCTGGGCACACCTTTTGAGAAAGATATTTTGTTTTGCAAAGCTTCTTGAGGAAGCTTTTCATTTCACTATAAATAGAAAGGCCCTTTCATTCTTCATTCCTTCTTCGACTTTTTACGGTTTTCGATAGTTCTTCGCGGGAATCATCAACGGGGGTTTCGACTTGGGTTTTTCTTACGCAATTTCTTTACGTTTTGTTCTTCTTTCCATTGTACATTCTTTTGACACTATGTTTGTTATGAACTAAGAACATTTTCTTCTAGGGCAATGAAGCCTTGTATATATTGATTTCGATCGTCATTTATGTTATCTATTTGTCGTGTTTCGATTTCGTTTATGTTTTCCTGTATTAAATGCTTCTGATTGTTTGATCACCTCTCGGATTGATATTAAATAGGAATGAACTCGACAGAGGATTTCTTGTTTGAAGTTATGAAAACATAGCTCGGGGTGTGGAAACGGAGACGTGATGCACTTCGGGTAGCCCTTAAGGACTTGACCTAAATGCTCTCTTAATAGCAGGTTCTGAACGGAGACGTCGGACCTGTGCGTATACTCTAACTACACTGGAGATGGGGGTTAGAGTACATTAGCGTCTGGGTTAACGAATAGGAATGTGATTTTAGATAACGGATTTGTAGATCGTTGTTGATTATACATAGGTGGATTTGGCCCTAGAAGTCCCTTTTAAATCGAAGTCCCCCCGCGTTGAGTTGTCATTACTTTATTTACGTACATTTTATATTTGCATATTTAGGATCTTGCATGCTTATAAATTAGGGTTTATCACCATTCCAAATATTTACGATCGGCTAGATAATATAACGATAATATAATTACACTACTCAGCATGTGAATCTACAAGGTCCCTGTGGATCGATATCTGGAACCACTATTCTACAAAATGCGATATTGTATACTTGCGGTAATTTATACGTGAGGAAAACGCGTATCACATGGTTGGTAGTGTTTTTCTTTGGCTCGAATTTGGGTTTAGTCATAGCCGGCTTCTCATCTCTGCTAACAACATTATGCCTCCAAGATGAACTCGAACTAGGGGTTGATCGTGGATTGCTACCCCTCCGCTTGAGCTGATTCTCAATCTTGATGGCCATGTGAACCATGTCCTCCATCTCAACATAATCTTGCAACTCCACTACGTTAGCAATCTCTCTATTCAGCCCTGCCAAGAACCTTGCCATAGTAGCCTCCCGATCCTCCTTAATATTTACTCGGATCATTGAAATTTCCATCTCCTTAAAGTACTCTTCAACACACCGATTGCCTTGCTTCAAATTATGTAGCTTTGATACAACACTCGGAAGTAGTAGCTTGGCAGGAACCGCTTTCTCATTAGGGTTTTCATCTCGTCCCAAGTTGCCACTGAATTCTCCCTATTTCTCCTTCTATTCGGCACTAATTGATCCCACCAAATGCTGGCATAATCGGAGAATTCAATTGTTGCCAACTTCACCTTCTTGTGTTACGAGTAATTGTGACAATCAAACAACAACTCCATCTTTCGTTCCCACTCAATGTAAGCTTCAGGATCGTTTCTGTCGTGAAACGGTGGTATATTCACCTTTATGTTTCCCAAATTGTTATCCTCACGGTTTCGAGCATCGCGAACCCTCGCTCCAAAACTTTGATTTACAACGGAATGTTGGTCATCGAAGTCATCGCTGGAATACTCATCCTCTTCTGCCCTAGCCTCTCTAGGTGGAGCTTGTCCTCTCCTTGGCACGTTAGGAATGGTTTGGGGAAACTCTTGCCTTGAGTTTTCCATTTGATCCATCCGCTCATGAATCTGCTCCATCTCTTCCCTCATGAATATCTTCATCTCACTCATCAACGCCTCCCTATGTGTGTCTTCCAATTTAGTTTGATTGTTAGATATGATTCTTGCAAAAGAATGTTAGAAAGAAAATATGGACCTGACACACTCCCTTACGTGTTTCACTCAATAAATGGATATCACTCAAATTCACTTGTGTTTGCACACAATCAATTTTGGCTTTTACTCTCTTATGAACTCACCACTCTAGCTTTTTTTCTCTCAAATTCTCAATAGTCCCAATTAAACTCACCAAACAAATATCAGAATTTTCAGCAACAGTTCACCAGGAATTATCAAGAATTGATATAGAAGATAAACGATGAAATTGAATCGAAATAGAATATAAGCAGAATTTAATGACCTTTGGATAGTCACGAGTAACTTATTTTTTTTGAATTTCGAAATTAATATTATAGGAAACAAAAGAGTGTACGATGGAAGTAGATATCGAGTAGAAAACAAGATATTCAAGGATCCCGAGGATAAGAAACAAAATATACCCTTCCTAACTTAACATGCAGTGTTCGGATCCTTTCCAACTTCTTATCATACCAACAAGGAATTTATTCCTTTCAAATAATTTCGATTTCGCTTCTTTTCCTTTTTTTTCTTTTTTTTTCGGGTTTTTTTTTCAGAATTTTTTTTTTCACAATAGACTCAAGACGAACAAGATACAGAAGGCCTTGACGAATTTAATGACTCAAGAACATATGTGATGGCAGAAACAAAACAAAAGAAGAAAAGATGACACTAGAAGGAAGAAAGATATGGAATACGGAAAAAAACGAAACAGAAACAACAAAAGACTCAAAGGATAGACGAAACCTTCTTGGAAGATGGCTCTGATACCAAATGATACGAACCACGCCAACCATGTGATGAAACCCGATATCACTACTTCGTATATCAGATCCTGGACCGTCCAGAAGAAGGAATCAAAGGGTGGAACCGCGAGCCGTTGTCTATAAATAGACAAGAACCTTGGTATGTGAAGACGCCACAATCAGTTGTGGAAGATTGATTGATAAGTCGGATGAACGTACGCAATCCTCCGATATGTTCGAAGAGTTTTAAAGAACTGGAGAGAATAATCTCACGATTTAATTAATGATCAAAAGATGTCTTTCACAATGAATAAGAAAGCATATATATAGCCCCTAAAACTTGGTCTTCAAGAAAGGAAAATAAAACCCTAATTCTACTTAATAAAGGCTCTAAATAAGTGAACCACGAAATTAAAGAGGGCCTCAATAGAATAGGCCCATAAACACACTAATATGAGCTGATTAGAGACGAACCCACGAATTTAAGGTAGGGTGGGCTTTGGTCTTCATCCTGCTTGCTCTTCTTTGCTCAACTTGGATTGATCTTTAGCCCGGATGGTTCCCACACTTGTCCGGTAACTCCGCCACTTGAATATGCATAAACCAGCCTTGTTTATCACCATTGAATGACGCTTTCTTAGTTAAGACATTTTGGATCAATGCAGCAAGCTTCTCCTTGAATTGCTTAGCTCGGCTCCTCGTTACTGGTCCGGTTGAGACGTGGATATAGGATCATCTTGCCAACTGTTGGTTAGACCTCCATCACTTTTGGCATTAGCTTTCAGCTAAGCGTTGTTCATCTTCTTATGGAATTAGCACACCTTCTCACTTTCCTTTTGGCATTAGCTTGGAGCTAACCATTATACTTTTTTTCTTATAAAATTAGCTTTTCTTTATTATATATTTATATATTTTTTTCTTTTATAATTTGTTTTAAATTTTTTTATTTTTTTTAATTTTTTTAATTTAATTTTAATTTTAATAATAATTTTAGTTTCATTTTTTATTTATTTTTACTTTTTTTTATTGCTAAGTTTATTTTGATTTTGATTTTTATTTTATTTTCTTATGGAATTAGATTGTGCTAAGCATGCTTACTTTCCGTTTGACATTAGCATCGAGCTAAGCATTATTACTTTCCTGGTGGCATTAGCTTTGAGCTAAGCATTGTTCCTCTCCTTATGGAATTAGCTATCGCAAAGCATTATTTCTTTCGATGTAAGCATTATACGTTTTCTTATGGAATTAGCTTTTATTTTATTTTTATTTTTCTTTAATTTGTTTACTTATTTTTATTTTACTATCTTATGGAATTAGATTATGCTAAGTTACCTTACTTTCCATTAGGCATTAGCTTTGAGCTAAGCATTCTTACTTTCCTTTCGCCATTAACTCCGAGCTAAGCATTATTACTTTTCTATGGCATTAGCTTTGAGCTAAGCATTGTTCCGCTACTAATGGAATTAGCCTGTGCTATGCATTTTTATTTTCCTTTTGACAATAGCTTTGAACTAAGCATTCTTCCTCTTGTAATGGATTTAGCTTTTTCCAAGCATTCTTACTTTCCTTTTGGCGTTAGTTTCGAGCTAAGCATTATTACTTTACTTTTGACATTAGCTTTGAGCTAAGCATTGTTCATCTTCTTAGGGAATTAGCTTGTGCTAAGCATTCTTACTTTCCTTTTGACATTAACTTCGAGCTAAGCACACTTCTTCTCCTTATGAAATTAGCTTGTGCTAAGCATTCTTATTTCCTTTTGGCATTAGCTTTGATTAAGCTAAGCATTTTTAATTTCCTATTGGCATTAGTTTCGAGTTGATCATTATATCTATCCTTTTGGCATTAGCTTTGAGCTAAGCATTATACCTCTCCTTATGGAATTAGCTGGAATTCTGAAATTCGAGTCCGATCCCAAAACTCAAATATCTGTCATTCGAGTTGTACAAGAATTCCCCAATGTATTTCCCGATGGCATTCCCGGACTTCCACCCGATCGAGAAATTGAGTTCGAAATCAATCTCATCCCCGGAGCTACGCCAATTTCCAAAGCCCGGCACCGTATGGCCCCGATGGAATTGAAGGAACTGAAGGGCCAAGTCCAAGAATTGCTCGACAAGGGTTATGTTCGACCCAGCCATTCCCCGTGGGGCGCACCGGTTCTCTTTGTCAAAAAGAAAGACGGATCCCTTCGCCTTTGTATCGATTACCGTGAAGTCAACAAAATCAAAATCAAGAATAAATACCCTCTTCCTCGAATCGACGATCTTTTCGACCAACTCCAAGGCTCATCGATCTTCTCTAAAATCGATCTTCGATCCGGTTACCATCAACTCAAAATCAAAGAATCCGATATCCCCAAAACAGTTTTCACAACCAGATATGGCCACTACGAATTCATCGTCATGCCCTTCGGTCTAACCAACGCCCCCGCACCTTTCATGGACCTTATGAACCGAGTGTTTCACCAATACTTGGACCAGTTTGTAATTGTCTTCATCGACGATATTCTCATATACTCCAAATCCCAAGAAGAACATATGTCTCATCTTCGCACCGTACTCCAAACTCTCCGATCGCATCAACTATACGCCAAGTTCAGCAAATGCGAATTCTGGCTATCGAGTGTGGCTTTCCTTGGTCACATTGTTTCAGAAAAAGGAATCTCCATTTTTCCTAGCAAGATAGAAGCGGTGTCAAATTGGTCAATCTCGAAGAACGCAAAGGAAATTCAAAGCTTCATTGGACTAACCGGCTACTACCGCAAATTCGTGAAGGATTTCTCGAAGCTTGCCTCTCCACTCACCCGGTTAACTCGAAAAGACGTCAAGTACCAGTGGACGCCCGAATGCGACGCCTGTTTCACCAAATTAAAGAATCGACTCACCTCGGCACCAATTCTCGCACTACCAGAGAAAGTCGGAGAATTCATAGTCTACAGTGATGCCTCGAAATTAGGATTAGGCATCGTACTCATGCAAAATGGAAAACTCATTGCCTACTCCTCATGACAACTCAAGGAGTACGAACGCAATTATCCAACGCACGACCTCGAATTAGCCGCCGCCGTTTTCGCACTAAAGATCTGGCGGCACTACCTTTATGGTGAAAAGTGTACCATCTACAACGACCACAAAAGTTTCAAATACTTCTTCACCCAAAAAGACTTGAACATGAGGCAACAGAGATTGGTCGAACTAGTTAAAGATTACGACTGCGAGATACTCTACCACCCCGTCAAAGCAAATGTAGTCGCCGACGCCTTAGCCGCAAATCGATCAACGCCCTCATAGTCAAACCTAACTTGCGAGAATCGATCAAATCAGCCCAACAAAATGATCCGCAAATTCTCAAAATTCGCAGCAACCTCGAATCCAATCCAAACTTCCGAATCTCCGAAGAAGGTCTCGTCGGATTCAAAGATCGCATTACGTCCCCGACGATCCAAATGTTCGACGACTTATCTTAACCGAAGCTCACCAAACCACGTACACTTTCCATCCCGGAGAAACCAAGATGTATCAAGATCTCAAAAAGCTCTACTGATGGCCTGGAATGAAGAAAGACGTGGCCCGATTCGTCGCCGAATGCCTAGTGTGCCAGCAAGTCAAAGCGGAACATCAAAGGCCCGGAGGTCTACTTCAATCAAACCAAATTCTGGAATGGAAATGGGAAGCGATCACAATGGACTTCGTGCAAGGATTTCCGAAGACCCAAAGGGGATCCGACGCCATTTGGGTGATCGTTGACCGACTGACCACAACGGCTCACTTTCTTCCGGTCCGAATGACGTTCAGTTTAGAGAAGTTGACCGAACTATACGTTCGTGAGATAGTCCTACTCCACGGCGTCCCCGTCTCCATTATTTCCGACCGAGACCCCCGATTTATGTCAAAATTCTGGAAAAGTTTACACGAAACCCTCGGAACGCGATTAAACTTTAGCACTGCCTATCACTCCCAAACCGATGGCCAATCCGAACGAACTATCAAAATCCTAGAAGATCTTCTCCGCGCTTGTATTCTCGACTTTGGAGGAAATTTGGAATCCCGCCTACCACTAATCGAATTCGCATATAGTGATAGCTTTCACTCTTCAATTGGAATGGCATCCTACGAAGCTCTTTACGGCCACAAGTGTAGGTCCCTACTCCATTGGGACGAAATTGGTGAAAGAAAGTTCCTTGGTCCCGACCTCGTCTAACAAACTGTCGGCATAATCAAAAATATTCGAGAGAAAATGCAAATCGCTCAAGATCGGCAACAAAGCTATGCCAACACTCGAAGGAGAGACCTTGAATTCGAAGTCGGAGACTCCGTATTCTTAAAAGTGGCGCCTTTCAAAGGAATTATGCGATTTGGGAAAAAGGGAAAATTAGCACCGCGATTTATTGGCCCATTCAAAATTCTTGACAAAGTGGGTACCCGCACCTACCGACTAGCCTTACCACCCAATTTATCCAACTTTCACAATGTCTCCCACGTTTCAATGCTTCGGAAATATATTCGCAGTCCAGACCACGTATTGAAAACCGAACCGATCGAACTAAACCCTAATCTTTCCTACGAAGAGAAACCTTGCCAAATACTTGATTCCAAAACCAAAACCCTTCGAAACCGAGACCTAAAATTCGTTAAAATCCTTTGACAAAACCATAAACCCGAAGAAGCCACGTGAGAACGAGAAGAAGAAATGCGCGAACGTTACCCTAAGTTGTTCAGGTAACAAATTTGGGGACAAAATTTCTTTAAGGGGGGGAGATTGTAACACCCCACCTTTCTAAAACCCGAAAACCCAAAAACCCGAAACTAATATTCCTAACTCGAGAATCCTTAGGTAATATTATTACATGATATTAATTATATGCATTACGTGAATCGAATTATATGACTTACGTGAATAATTACATGCATTATTATTTGGAATGTGGTGATTTCATGATATTTATTTTGTGAAATTCGTGTGAAGATATACATATGTGTGTGAATTATGTGATTTAGTATCATGTCCGTAAATTGAAATTCTAGGAATTTCGTGAATGACTTATGTGGATAATTGCATATCTTATTCATTTGGTAGATTATTTTTATAATTTTGACTTATGTGAATTATATTTTATAAAGTATGATTATGTATATATACATATACGCACCTACATATAGGTATGCATTTTCATGCATGTATATATATATATATATATATATATATATATATATATATATATATATATATATATATATATATAGAAATACTTGCTGCATATATACACATATGTTTATTTATATATGTATATATGACCGTTTGTGTGTGGGTGTGGTGTGAATGCAAGTTGTGCTTTATTTTAAATAAATTAGAGATAATATTGCATGCATTTCCACTTGGCAAAATGCTAATCATTTTGCCTAAACCCACTTGCTTAGTAAGATTAAAAACCACTCTTGTTTATTCTTCTTCAAACACCTAATCCCCCTACTTGTCTTCCTCTTTCCTCTCCACCGAAGGAACACCACCACCCCCATTCTTCACCTTCCACCTCATCTCTTGTTTTTCAAAGAAAATGAAAAATCACTTGAAAATTCCCCTATTTAACCACGGTCATGGAGTAGCCTAGATCACCATTCAGGAAAGAAAATAAACATATCTCTTGAAAACCCACTCAATCTCTTTCACAATCAAAGTAGTTTGGCTAGAGCTTGGCATCAACCTTTGAAGCACTTTCCTTCGATTTTCCTTCATTTTTCTTTTGTCTTCTTAAGGTAACAAATTCCTATTTCTTGCTGCAATTAAATGGCATCAATAATATTAAAAAGAGTTTTCAAAATTTCTTAAAAGATGTGGAGTGATTTCGAAAAATTAGGGTTTTTTGGTGAAAAATGGAAAAGTGGTGTTTAATGTTGATTTCTTGTTCTTGCATGCATCATCTATGTTAGTAGTGGGTCATTGAACTACTAAGGTGGTCTCGATGAACCAATGCCTCTAGTTCAATCGGGACATATGAGTCCAAGGGATCGTATTGTACGCTAACCATATCAAAAGGTTCTTGCAAGCACTTCATTTGTATCTAAGGAATCATGACGCGTAGTTGCTAGACGCCAATCTTGATTCATTGGGTGATTAAGGTGAAACGAGCTTCATCTGAATCGTAACTCTAAGGGACGAGTTTTAACCACAAAGGGTTGTGGGCCAACGGCTAGCTTACACCTGAACCATCGAGGGTCACACTGCTCGTGCACATGAGATCTTTGAATAAACGGTCAAAGGTAAAAATGGTTTATCTTTGCATGATTGGAAGTCAATATGATAGGGTCCAACATTCGTAATTTGGAATTATGAATGAGAATAAGAAAAGGAAAAGAATAGGCGAACATATTAGTGGACTTTCTAAATCGGGAAGTTTCCATATTTAGAAAGTGCACTGAATTAGGGTTTCCACTTTTAGAAAGTTGTAAATTGAGAATTGGCACTCGTAATGACGATATTATAATGATTCCGAAAATGTAATTGTTACAATTTTCCGATCATCGAATTGAGAGAGATGAGCGAGTAAAAGAACTAACGAACTTAAGTTGTTGGGCTCGGTCTAACTTAAGCCCTTTAGGGTTTTATGCAAGACACTATAAATACTTGTTTTATAGGTCTTGCACAACACACATCTCAAATACCTAACCCTAGCCGCTCCCTCTCTCTCGGCCGTTCTTTCCCTGCGGCCAACACCGCCGTCGTCGCCGTTAGTTCGCCGAAATCGGCCATCCCTTGGCCGATCCAAATTGGTAGTTCTTTTCTCTTTTCGTTTCTTCCGTTTTATTCTAACTACTTCGTGTCTAATGCCACGTTTTAGTAGATCAGAGTATATGAGGTGAAATCCGAGATGAGGAAGACCGAAGATCGAAAAATCGAGGAGCAGCCCCACGAGCCGACGTCGCACGCGCCGCCCGACGACAGCGCATGAGCCACACGCGCCGCCGTAGCTCGCTTTGCCGCTGGTGCCGTTTCATCGTTGCTGCCCCGGATTGCACAGATTGGTTTCCGTGGAAATCTAGCTTCGCTTAGTGCGCCTACGCTTCAAGAGGTAAAGTTTCGAATCCATTGTCGTTCGATTCGGTTTCATTTAAATTAAATATGCATGTTCGTTTTAGTAAGAAACTTATATGATTTTATGTGACTACATGAAATTGTTTAATTACTACGAGCATGATTATTTGATTTAACCGCGAGCATGATAGTTGATTTAATTTCGATTCAGTAATTAAGCATGTATGTTGTTTTTAATTTCTCTGGAATCGCAAAGGTACGCAATTAATTGTTTTCAATTATCGGGCATGTGTTTATGTGTTTTAAATTTGTTTAATTCGCATAAAATTTTTGTTTTCCGCTGCGTACACGTGTACGATTCCAAACAATTGTGCCATGTATTCTTACTTTTCTTTTGGGCATTAGCTTCGAGCTAAGCCTTCTTCCTTTCCTTCTAGAATTAGATTGTAACAAGCATTCTTATTTCCTTTTGGCATTACCTTCGAGCTAATCATTCTTACTTTCCTTTTGGCATTAGCTTCCACCTAAACATTATTACTATCCTTTTGGGATTAGCTTTTAGCTAAGCATTATTCCTCTCCCTATGGAATTAGCTTGAGCTAAGCATTCATACTTTCCTTTTGGCTAGTTTCGAGCTGAGAATTATTCCTCTCCATATGGAATTTGCTTGTGCTATGCATTCTTACTTTCCTTTTGGTATTAGTGTCTAGCTAAGTATTATTCCGCTCCTTATGGAATTTGCTTGTGCTGTGCGTTCTTACATTCCTTTAGGCATTAGCTTCGAGCTAAGCATTATTGCTCTATCCTTTCGGCATTAGCATTTAGCTAAGCATTATTCCTCTCCTTATGGAATTAGCTTGAGGTAAGCATTCTTACTTTCCTTTTGGCATTAGCTTCGAGCTAAGAATTATTCCTATCCTTGTGGAATTTGCTTGTGCTAAGAATTGTTACTTTCCTTTTGGCATTAGCTTCGAGCTAAGCATTCATACTTTCTTTTTTGGCATTAGCTTCGTGTTAAGCATTGTTTATCTCCGCATGGAATCAGGTTGTGCTCAGCATTCTTACTTTCCTTTTGGCATTAGCTTCGAGCTAAACATTATTCCTCTTCTTATGGAATTAGCTTGTGCTAAGCATTTTTACTTTCATTTTTGCACTAGCGTCGAGCTAAGCATTATTCCTCTTCTCATGGAATTAGC
Source organism: Erythranthe guttata (assembly GCF_000504015.1). The sequence continues at coordinate 308,294 of NW_012193065.1, forward strand.
TTGTTCTAAGCATTCATACTTTCATTTTGAATTTATATTTTAGATTAGAATTCTTACTTTCCTTTTGGTATTAGCTTCGAGCTAGTATTATTCAGCTCCTTACGGAATTTTCTTGTGCCAAGCAATCTTATATCCTTTTGACATTACCTTCGAGCTAAGCATTCTTACTTTCCTTTGGGCATTAGCTTCGATCTAAGCATTGTTACGATCCTTTTGGCATTATCTTTTAGCTAAGAATTATTCCTCTCCCTATGGAATCTGTTTCAGCTAAGCATTCATACTTTTCTTTTGGCTAGCTTCGAGATAAGCATTATTTCTCTCCACATGGAATTTGCTTGTGCTATGCATTCTTACTTTCCTTTTGGTATTAGCTTCGAACAAAGTATTATTCCGCTCCTTGTGGAATTTGGTTGTGCTATGCATTCTTACTGCTCTTTAGCCATTAGCTTCCAGCTAAGCAATATTACTATCCTTTTGGCATAAGATTTTAGCTAATCATTATTCCTCTCCCTATGGAATTAGCTTGAGCTAAGCATTCATACTTTTCTTTTGGCTAGCTTCGAGCTAAGCATTATTCCTCTCCATATGGAATTTGCTTGTGCTATGCATTCTTACTTAGCTTTTGGTATTAGCTTCGAACAAAGTATTATTCCGCTCCTTGTGGAATTTGGTTGTGCTATGCATTCTTACTTTCCTTTAGCCATTAGCTTCCAGCTAAGCATCATTACTATCCTCTTGGCATTAGATTTTAGCTAAGCATTATTCCTCTCCCTATGGAATTAGCTTGAGCTAAGCATTCATACTTTTCTTCTGGCTAGCTTCGAGCTAAGCATTATTCCTCTCCATATGAAATTTGCTTGTGCTACGCATTCTTACTTTCCTTTTGGTATTAGCTTCGAGCTAAGTATGATTTCGCTCCTTATAGAATTTGCTTGTGCTATACATTCTTTCTTTCCTTTAGGCATTAGCTTCGAGCTAAGCATTATTGCTCTATCCTTTTGACATTAGCATTTAGCAAAGCATTATTCATCTCCTTTTGGAATTAGCTTGAGCTAAGCATTCTTACTTTCTTTTTGGCATTAGCTACCAGCTAAGCAATATTCCTAAACTTATGGAATTTGCTTGTGCTAAGCAATGTTACTTTCCTTTTGGCATTCGCCTCGAGCTAAGCATTATTCATCTCTTTATAGAGTTTGCTTGTGCTATGCATTCTTACTTTCCTTTTGGCATTAGCTTCGAGCTAATGCCTTATTCCTCTCCTTATGAAATTTGCTTGTGCTAAGCATTCTTACTTTCCTTTTGGAATTAGCTTCGTGCTAAGTATTCTTACTTTCCCTGGGGCATTAGCTTCGAGCTAAGCACTATTCCTCTCCTTACGAAATTAGCTCGTGCTAAGATTTCTTAATTACGATTTGGCATTAGCTTCAAGCTAAGCATTATTCTTAATTTTTCTTTTTTTTTCTAATGGAATTAGCGTGTGCTTGGCATTCTTACTTTCCGTTTGGCATTAGCTTCGAGCTAAGCATTATTCCTCTCCTTATGGAATTTGCTTGTGCTATACATTCTACTTTCCTTTTGGCATTAGCTTAGAGCTAAGCATTATTCCTCTACTTATGAAATTTGCTTGTGCTAAGCGTTTTTACTTTTCTTTTGGCATTAGCTGCGAGCTAAGCATTTTTCTTCTTCTTATGGAATTTGCTTGTGCTAAGCATTCTTACTATTTTTTAGACATAAGCTTCGAGCAAAGCATTATTCAATTCCTTATGGAATTAGCTTGTGCCAAGCATTCTTACTTTTATTTTGTAATTAGATTCGAGCTAAGCATTATCCCTCTTCTTTTGGAATTAGGTATTGCTTAGCGCTCTTACTTTTATGTTGACATTAGCTTCGAGCTAAGCATTGGCATTTGCTTGAAGCTAAGTATTATTCTGCTCCATATGGAATTACCTTGTGCTATGAATTCTTAGTTTCGTTTTGGGCATTAGCTTCGAGCTAAGCATTATTCATCTCTTTATGGAATTAGCTTGTGCTAGTCATTCTTACTTTCGTTTTGGCATTAGCTTCGAGCTAAATATTATTCCTATTCCTATGGAAATAGGTTTTTTTAATCATTTATTTATTAATTTTTATATATTTATTATTTTTTTTTATTATTATTATTTTTATTTTTATTTTTTCTCTTTTTTCTCATGGAATTAGCTTGTGCTAAGCATTCTTACTTTCCTTTTGGCATTAGCTTGGAGCTAAGCATTATTCCTCTCCTTATGGAATTTCAATGTGCTAAGCACTCATACTTTCCTTTTGACATTAGCTTTTAGCTAAGTATTCTTACTTTCCTTTTGACATTAGCTTCGAGCTAAGCATTATTCCGCTCCTTATGGAATTAGCTTGTGCTATGCATTCTTACTTTCCCTTTGGGCATTAGCTTCGAGCTAAGCATTATTCCTCTCCTTATGGAATTACCTTGTGCTATGAATTCTTACTTATGTTTTGGCATTAGCTTCGAGGTAAGCATTATTTTTCTTCTTATGGAATTAGCTTTTTTAATTATTAATTATTTTAATTATTTTTATTAATTTATTTATTTTTATTTTTTTATAATTATTTCTGTTTTTAATTTTATTTCTATTGTTTTTCTTGTAAAATTAGCGTTTGCTAGACATTCTTATTTTCCGTGTGGCACAAGATTCGAGCTAAGAATTATTCCTCTCCTTATGGAATCTCCTTGTGCTATACATTCTTAATTTTGTTTTGGCGTTAGTTTCGAGCAAAGCATTATTACTCTTCTTATGCACTTAGCTTGTGCTAAGCATTCTTACTTTCATTTTGGCATTAGCTTAAAGATAAGCATTACACCTCTACTTATGGAATTACCTTGTGCTATACATTCTTACTTTCCTTTTGGGTATTGGCATTGACCTAAGCATTAGTCATCTCCTTATGAATATAGGTGGTGCTAAACATTCTTACTTCTATTTTGGGCATTAGTTTGAGCTAAGCACTTTTCCTCTCCTTATTGAATTAGCTTCTGCTAAGCATTCGTACTTTCGTTTAGGCGTTAGCTTCGAGCTAAGCATTATTCATATACTTGGAATTCGCTTTTTTCATTTTTTATTTATTTATTTATTTTTATATATTTATTTATTTTTATTTTTTATAATCATTTTTTTTTATTATTTTTTTAATTTTTTTTCTTATGGAATTAGTGTGTGCTAGGTATTTTTACTTTCCATTTGGTATTAGCTTCGAGCTAAGCATTATTCTTCTCCTTATGGAATTTGCTTGTGCAATACATTCATACTTTCCTTTTGGCATTAGCTTCGAGCTAACCATTATTCCTCTCCTTATGGAATTTGCTTGTGCTAAGCATTCTTCGTGCTAACCATTATTCCTCCCCTTATGGAATTTGCTTGTGATAAGCATTCTTACATTCCTTTTTGCATTAGCTTCGAGCTATGTATTATTACTTTCATTTTGGCATTAGCTTCGAGCTAAGCATTATTCAGATCCTTATGGAATTAGCTTGTGCTATGCATTCTTACTTTCCTTTTCGGCATTAGCTTCGAGCTAAGCACCATTCGTCTCCTTATGGAATTAGCTTGTGCTAAGCATTATTACTTTCGTTTTAGCATTAGCTTCGAGTTAAGCATTATTCCTCTTCTTTGGAATTAGTTTTTTTATTACTTATTTATTTATTTTTATTTTATTTAATTATTTTTTGTTTTTAATTTATTATTATTTTTTCTTATGGAATTAGTGTGTGTTAGGAATTCATACTTTCGTTTTGGCATTAGTTTGGAGCTAAGCATTATTCCTCTCCTTAAGAAACTAGCTTATGCTATGCATTCTTACTTTGATTTTGGGCATTAACTTCAGGTTAAGCACTATTTATCTCCTTATTGAATTAGCTTCTGCTAAGCATTCTTAGAGGGTGTTTGGCTAAGCTTATCAGATGTTAAAAGGAGCTTATAAGATGTTTTAGAGCTTATAAGCTCTTCCAAAGTGTTTGGTCATTTTTTTAGAAAAAGATCTTAATTTTTTTAGAATAAGCTGTTGGAGAGCAATTAAGATCTTTTTAAATAAGTACCTCTACCCCACATTATTATTTAAGATCTTTCAATGAGTAAAAATAGGAAATAAGCCTATTATCCAAACACTCTAAAAATTAATTCTAAAAATAAGATGTAACAGCATATCAGATCTTAAAACATCTTATCAGACGTAAGAGCTTATGAGCTGTTTAAAATAAGCTTAGCCAAACACCATCTTACTTTCATTTTGGCGTTAGCTTCGGGCTAAGCATTATTCCTATACTAATGGAATTATCTTTTTTTTATTATTTATGTATTTTTATATATTTATTTATTTTTATTTTTTAAAATTATTTTTGTTTTTATTATTTTTGTTATTTTTTTTCTTATGGAATTTGTGTGTGCTAGGCATTTGTACTTTCCATTTCGTATTAGCTTCGAGCTAAGCATTATTCTTCTCCTTATGGAATTTGCTTGTGCAATACATTCATACTTTCCTTTTGGCATTAGCTTCGAGCTCACCATTATTCCTCTCCTTATGGAATTTGCTTGTACTAAGCATTCTTCGAGCTAACCATTAATCCTCTCCTTATGGAATTTGCTTGTGCTAAGCATTCTTACTTTCCTTTTTGCATTAGCTTCGAGCTATGTATTGTTACTTTCTTTTTGGCATTAGCTTCGAACTAAGCAATATTCAGTTCCTTATGGAATTAGCTTGTGCTATGCACTCTTACTTTTCTTTCGGGCATTCGCTTCGAGCTAAGCTTTATTCAGCTCCTTATGGATTTAGCTTGTGCTAAGCATTGTTACTTTTCTTTTAGTATTAGCTTCGAGCTAAGCATTATTCCTCTTCTTAAGGAATTAGTTTTTTTTATTATTTAATTATTTATTTTTATATATTTATTTATTTTTATTTTATTTAATTATTTTTGTTTTTAATTAATTATTTTTTCTTACGGAATTAGTGTGTGTTAGGAATTCTTACTTTCGTTTTGGCATTAGCTTGGAGATAAGCATTATTCCTCCCTTTATGGAACTAGCTTGTGCTATGCATTCTTACTTTGATTTTGGGTATTAGCTTCGAGCTAAGCACTGTTCCTCTCCTTATTGAGTTAGCTTCTGCTAAGCATTCTTCTTTTCGTATCGGCGTTAGCTTCGAGCTAAGCATTATTCCTACACTAATGGATTTATCTTATTTATTTATTTATTTATTTATTTATTTATTTAGTTATTTATTTTTATATATTTATTTATTTTTCTTTTTTATAACTATTTTTGTGACACCCCTTTTCTAATTACACTTGAAAATTTAGAATATGCTAGCGGAAGACTTATAGAAAATAATGAGTGTGAAATGCTCGTTTTAAAAAAAAAACACCTTCTACCAATAGAAAGTTACGCATAAATTTCTCTATTAAAATCAGAGGAATAGTGTCCACATAATACTATATCATATACACTTCACCAAATATCACAAAAGGAACATGCATGACTAGATTATTTAAATTATCAAGAGTAAAGATTAAGAATTTGGGACAGATTTGGTAGATCAACTTAGAAAATTAATATCTCTTGAAACCTTCATGAAAATACTTTGAACATTTAACAATATACTCTAATATGGGTCTACATCACTCATTTAAAACATTTTTAAAACAACATTAGCCATTTGAGAGAAATAATTAAACACATGCAACTGTACAGTTTGAAAATCCAGAACAAGGGATGGAAATTTGAAATTTTTTTATAAATTCCCTACTGTTATAAAAACTACAAAATTTTATACCATAGTAGATAAGTGAGTTAGGATAATTTTCCAAGTTAAATGGATTCATTTGAGTGAGAAAAACTTCATATATTGATGCATTTCCTAAAATGACTCAGCACGTGCACAGTTACGGAAATTAATTCATAATAAATTTGTGACTTATCCAAATGATGCCAAAGACCTACCAAAATAACCCTAACAGAAAGTCCTATGACTCTGTAAAATTACATGCAATTCTAAACAAAAAGTATATTTAATACGGATTATCGAACAACAGGGCAGAACACAACATATAATTAATCGATAAGCATTATATAAAGGGTTGGCAAAAAGAGGAAATCAAATCCTAATTATTATTAGATGCATTGTTCTTACTAATAAGATCCCCCGGGGGGTGGAAGAGTACGATAATAGATACCTAAGACGGTATCGAAAGTCTATAAAATTAAACTACATAAGTAGAACAATATGGCTAAATTAAGAGCACTCAAGATCCACACGCCTTCCATATGAACACATCCTTCGATTCTCGAACTCGACTCGAACTTTACGAGTCGTGCTCGGGATTGAAAGTACCTACAAGCATTTCAACACCTATATGAGTCTTTTGGACTCAATGAGAATTCCCGAAGAAATACCGAATACACATAGGCAAACAAGCATATATATATATGATATGTATATATGTATATATGCCATCTCAAATAACAAATATACACAATATAAATATTTCGATTTTACCTCAATCGTCATTTCATTAAGGCACTTTATCAATTTACCTTTACCTTCTCGGTTTACCTCTTAGACCTTCCTTTTATCATTTCATAAGGAATAAGAGTAAATCCCTCACAAGGGAGTCGTCATTCTTTTACACACACATTCATTCAAGTGCTCATACAATGTGTGAGAAAAACACTTTTGTTTTGAATATCCTTTGGAAAATCAAGTAAAACCATAGAAAATAAGCCTTCATTTATTTGGAACCCGTTTCATAAGTGGAATCAATCCACACACTCTTCATCTCATTTTTGGGGTACCGGCCCCTCATACCCCGTTCTTATTCGATCTATGTATTACAAGACTTTCCAATTTAAAAACGTGCAAGTGAGGTTAGCACATACTTTCATTCATTTCAAGCAAATTCGATTAGGTGTGTGAGAAAACATTTTTCGTTCGGATATCCTTTGAAAAATCAAGTAAAATATATATATATATATATATATATATATATATATATATATATATATATATATATATATATATATATATATATATACATACATAAAAATAAAATTACAATGTCATTCTTAGTTCTTCAAGATTATATCATTTAAAGCTTAGATTCATACATGCATGGATAACCAAAGCATAAATTAAACACAAAGTTTTGTTTGCTTCCTCCTTTAGCTTTTCGGTCACCACAAGAACATTAACAAGAAATTAAAGAGAAGAAAAATACTATTGGTGTTGAAGCACTTGTAGCAAGAATTCGAAACTTCTCACCTTCATCTTCTTAGAAAATTGGAAGGGTGTTCTTTCCTTTCTACAAGGAGAAGAAGAAAAAAATTTAGAAAAAGGGGAAGAAGAAGCTTAGTTTCTTGAAATTTTCGAAAATGAAGAAAAGAAAGAAGAGGAAGAAGACTTACTCCTTTGGCCAAGAATTTTACTCTTGAAAGAGAGATTTTGGGGCTTTCCTACACTATAATTTTGAAAATTGGGAGAAGAGGAGAAAGAGATTTTGATCTTTGATCTCTAGGATGTGTGGAGAATATGAGAAAATTGATGAAGGCTTGGGTTCTATTTATAGATTAGTGGGAGACTTGCATGCTTAATGATTAAGGAGTGGTCTTTTTGCAATTTAGGCAAACTTGGGGATTATCTAGAGGGACTTCTTTGCAATTTCATTTAACTATCCAAAAAGAAATTCAAAAAAAGGGAAAATCTTAATACACATGGGCTCACCTAGAGGAGGGTTGTACTCAAGGAAAATTTTGGTCTTGTGTTGTACTATGGTCGAAATTGAGGGATGAATCGGAGGAATTTTCTATTTCTATTTAAGCAAATATGTGATTTAAAATTCTCCTAACAAATGAGTACTAGCAATATAAATGAGTATGATTAATCTCTAGATATAATAATTAACTAATATGATCAATTTAAATTCGTCCAAAATTATTTCGGACTAATGCATTCTATATGAAATTTCACCGGTTATCACATAAATAAAAATCTTAAACTAATAAACGCACATAAGAGATAAAATCACGTTCACTTAATAGATGCTAATTAATGAAAACTTAAATTATCGGAGACGCGGGGTGTTACAATCTCCCCCCCTTATACAAATTTCGTCCCCGAAATTTGTACCTTTCTTTATTATGTCCGGGTACAGACTCTCAATCTCATCCTCGAGTTCCCACGTTGCCTCGTCCGGAGAATGGTTTTTCCAAAGAATTTTGATAAGGCGGATTTCTTTATTTCGGAGTTTCTTAATCTTTCGGTCTAAGATTTGGACGGGTTCTTCGGTAAAAGATAGGTTTGGGAATAAGTCTACGGGTTCGATTTTGAGGACATGTTCGGGGCTAGGAAGGTATTTTTGGAGCATGGATACATGAAAGACATTGTGCATTCGAGATAGATGTGGTGGCAGGGCAAGGCGATAGGCTTGAGTACCAATTCGATTGAGAATTTCGAAAGGTCCAATATATCGAGGGCTTAGCTTCCCTCGTTTTCCGAATCGCATAATTCCTCTGAGTGGAGCGACTTTTAGAAATACGTGGTCGCCAAAATTGAATTCTAAGTCTCGTCTCCTTTTATTTGCGTATTTTTGTTGGCGATCTTGGGCCGACTTCATTTTCTCCCGGATGTTTTTGATTATGTAGACGTTGGTGTTCCGTCTTGACTTGTTGACAAACTAGGCGTTCGGACACGAATTTGGCTATGTCTTTCTTCATTCCGGGCCACCAATATAATTTCTTCAAGTCTTGGTACATTTTAGTTTCACCCGGATGGCAAGAGTAGGGGGTTTTGTGGGCTTCGCCGAGAATTATATCTTTCATCTCTTTGTTTGCCGGAACGCAAATTCTTCCTTGGAATTTTAAGAGTTCGCCGTCGGAGATCGAGAAATTGGGATTTCGACGGGTTGATAAGCTTTCTCGGATTTTTAGAAGTTGATCATTAAGGAGTTGAGCGGATTTGATAGTCGACTCGAGCGGCGGTTTAATGATCAAAGCACACATTGACTTCCGGCTAAGAGCATCGGCCACGACATTAGCTTTACCGGGGTGGTAAAGTATTTCGCAATCATAATCTTTGACCAGTTCAAGCCATCGTCTTTGTCTCATGTTAAGTTCCTTTTGGGTGAAGAAGTACTTAAGGCTTTTGTGGTCGGTGAAAATTGAACACTTCTCTCCGTAGAGATAGTGCCTCCAAATTTTGAGGGCGAAAACTACGGCGGCAAGTTCCAAGTCGTGCGTCGGGTAGTTCTTCTCGTAGTCTTTCAATTCACGAGAGGCATAGGAAATTACGTTCTCATTTTGCAAAGAAGGCCCAAATCATATCCCAAATCACTCACTACTCAATACTTCGTATCATAAATGTCCTAAGGTGAGATTTAAAACCGAACAAAGCATGATTTAGCACAAATAAATTCCAAATTTAAAATACAAAACATTCAACCAAAGCAATGCACAAGGTGTGATTCCTAGCAATAATTCACTTCTACGTTTCGTTGAATCGAAAGCTAAACGTATATCTAATCCTTATCACATAAAGCAAGCAATTTCATCATCAAACATTGACCATCTCTCATCATCGTAATTCACCGATGCATCGATTCAAGCAATTTCGTTTTTTTTTTTTTTTTTTTTTTGCAAATAATAAAACGACAACAAAAACAAAAACTAAAGCATGCAAACTAACAAACAAGTAAAACACAAATAAAACGCACATAAAAGAAAACAAGTAGTTAACCACCCCCAAACTTAAAATTCACATTGCCCTCAATGTGATTCGCCCAAAGTTTAAGGATTGAAAACACCTGTTTAAGCGTTGGGACCATCATCGGGTTGCTCACCCACTCCACCATGTGTATGAGCATCATCCTCCTCGTCATCCTCCAATGGCTGGGGTACGGGCGGGGGCACTTTTCTGTCTCTTTCCCTTCCCTCTGGAAGATGATGCTTTGCGCATGCGGCCTCGTTTGTTGGACGAAATAGTTGGGAGAGAGGTTGGAATAGATTCGGTGAGAATTGGTTGACAATCGAACTCAAAATTTGGTTGGAGCAAATTGTCGAACACCTTGTGGGCGTGCCTTGAAAGAGTAGATTTTGGAGAATTTTGTTTGATTCTCTCGCCTCTTTGTGTGTGGGATTTGGAGAGAACGAACGAGGAGGGTTTAGGAAATAATGAGGGAGAAAATCTGATTTTTAAACATTTAAAACGCCCCAACTAGGTTCGGACGGCCGTCCCGGTTTTTGTGCTAAATTTCGGACGGCCGTCCGAAATTTTTTCTCCTTACTGGTTTTGGGACAGCCGTCCCACATTTACACCTATTGTTGGGACGGCCGTCCCACAGGCAGTGGTGCAAAATATTTTTTTTTTTTTTTTTTTTTTTTTTTTTTTTTTTTTTTTACGGACGGCCGACTCGACCCTCGATCACGTTTTCGACCCTGAAATGTAAAATTCAAATAATGAATTAGAATGCATGCTTATGACAATAATAAAAAAAAACGAAACGAAAAATTAACGAAAACTACGAAAAACAATAAAGCTCGGGTTGCCTCCCGAGAAGCGCTAAGTTTAAAGTCTTCAGCCAGACTTTGTCTGCTTCTTTATTCACGCTCACGTGACCGAAGTCACTTGGCGATTGAGTTCCTCTCCCCGATGATGCTCGTTTGGTTCTTTAGGTGGCCACATCCTCCTTGCACGTTCGTCACCGTTAGCACCCCAACTCTTTTGACTATCTCTCGGAGGAGTTGAATATGAGTCCGCACAATAAACGTGCTCCTTCCGATTCCCTTTTCCGCCGTCATCTCCTGCACTCAACGATGCTTTCCCTTGGTCCAAAATTGAAACATCAAATTTTTCATGATTTGTAAAATCCATAAGATCAACAGTAAAACACTCATTATTCTCACAGGGATTCTTATTAGCACAAAAAACATTAAATTTGATCGTTTCATCATGCACTGTCATTGTAAGATCACCACTCGCACAATCAATTAGAGTTTTTGAAGTGGCTAAAAACGGTCTCCCTAAAATAAGAGGTATCTCCCTATCTTCATCTATATCGAGTACAACAAAATCAACCGGGAAGATAAATTTGTTCACCTTTACTAGCACATTCTCTAAAATACCTTTAGGGTAAACCAAAGACCTATCGGCTAATTGAAGAGTTATAGCCGTAGGTTCAATCTCACCTAACCCAAGATTTTTGTAAGTGGAATAAGGCATAAGATTAATGCTAGCACCTAAATAAATAAGCGATCTAAAATTTTTACCTCCTATAGTACAAGGGATAGTGAACTTACCTGGATCGCCGAGTTTTTGTGGAAGGGGCCGTGTAAGAATTGCACTACATTGTTCCGTGAGTTGGATCATCTCGTTCCCTTGCAATTTCTTCCTCTTTGTCACGAGATCCTTGAGGAACTTCACCCACTTTGGCATCTTTTGAAGGGCTTCAATAAACGGGATATTTATGTGGATTTCCTTCAGCTTGTCCAAAAATCTTTGATAATCGGCATCGAGCTTCTTCTTTATAAGCTTCTGAGGATATGGAATTGGAGGGGCTCGTGATTTCACTGGGGATGATAGTGGTTCTTCGTGAGTTGCTTTTTTTTCCCCAATCACGTTCGGCTTCTCGATCACCGTGTTTTGCTTCTCTTTTCGTGGGGCTTCCTCCAATTGTCTCCCATTCCTTAAACTCACAGCGTTGCACTGCTCGACGTTGTTCTTCCGAGGATCTTCTGTATTTGACGGCAGTGCTCCCGATGGTCTCGTGGTTAGCTGGGTTGCAAGTTGACCCATTTGTGTTTCCAAATTTCGGATGGAGGCTTGGGTGGTTGTCATAAATTGCGCCAATATATTTGCGAGATCTCCACCTTGAGGTTGAGCTTGAGGCGGATTTTGGAATCCGGGAGCTGGTCGTGAATAATTAATTAGGCGGTTGACCATGAGGTGGTGCTTGCCTTTGTCCTTGCTGATTTCCTCCCCACCCAAAGTTAGGGTGATCCTTCCATCCCGGATTATACGTGTTGGAGTACGGGTTCCTCTGTTGTCGGTTGGTGTCATGCACATAATTCAGAGACTCCGTTTCTTCTACGCGCTGGTCGGGAACTTGGACTGCGTGGACTTGTTGGGTCTGCAAAGCCGCTACTTGCTTCGATAGCTTCTCTAACTGGGCCGTGATTGCAGTGACCCCGTCTAACTCCAAAATTCCTCCCGTCTTGTTGCTCCGCTATTCGACCGGTCTGATGCCCGCATGTATTTGTTTCGAGCGATTCGCTCTAAGAGTTGGTATGCTTCGTCGTAGGTTAAACTCATGAACATACCTCCAGCTGCAGAGTCGAGCACGGTTCTCGAGTTGTCTTGCAATCCATCGTAAAATATTTGCAGTTGGCGCCACTCTTGCAGTCCGTGATTCGGGCATCTCCTTACTAGCTGTTGAACCGCTCCCACGTCTCGAATAATGCTTCACCGGCTTCTTGTATGAAATTTTGAATTTCTCTCCGGATTCTCTCAGTTTTTGTTGGGGAGTTATATGTGTTCATGAAAAGTTGTGCTAGCTGGGCCCAAGACGAGATGGAATGCGGTGCGCGAGTTTGTAACCATTCTCAGGTGCGCCTTGTAAGGAGTGCTTGAACAGGCGAAGTTGCAGTGCTTCGGGCGTTACTCCGTTCATCTTGTGCGAATCACACGTCTCGAGAAAGTTGACCAAGTGGAGATGTGGATCTTCATGAGCCAATCCGCTGAATAATCCATTGTTTTGGAGCATAGTGAGGAGTCCCGCTCGAATTTCGAAAGGGGGGGCTGCTGGATGCTTGATTGAAACCCATTGAGTGTCGGAACGGTGTACTCATGCAAGGCTCGTTGACGAGGTGGTGGATTAATTAGCTGGCGTTGGTTTTGCTCGTTGACGATTTCTCCTGCCGCATTCGGTGGGCGCCTTTGGTCACCTTCCCCACGGTTAATCTCTTCTTCCATTGTTGCGGGAGCGTTTTGAGCTAACCTTTGATTTCTCCTGGCTTGCCTAAATGTTCGCTCAATTTCGGGATCGAGAGGTAACAAGCTCGTATCGTGTCCTCTTCGCATAAAAAGTACCTAAAAAATAAAAATAAAATAATAAAATAAATAAACGGCTGAAGTAAGAGAAATTGCTCAAATTTAATATAAGGATAAATAAATAATTTAGCCATATTCCCCGGCAACGGCGCCAAAAACTTGTTGGGTGCTAAATACCCACACACAAGTGCACGTATCGCAAACAAGTAGTAAAGTAGACTCGTGAGAGTCGGATGTCGATCCCACAGGGAATACGCAAATTATTTAATCCTAAGTACCAAATTTTAACAATTACGATTTTTATCCAGCCTATGCAGGGTTGTCAAATTAATTAACTAAATAAAATAAACTAATTAAGAAAGCAATTAAACAAGAGAAAATATCAATATAAAACGGATCTAGGATTTTATCTTCCCCCTATGCGATAATTCTTCACCCAATTAATCTTCTATCATGCAAGTTATGATTCCCGATTATTAACCCAAGACACGAAATTACTCATAACCAACTGTCGATGTATTATAAGTCTATTATTCATAAAAGATTCACTATATGTCTATGCAAACTTAGTATAAATAAAGCATTAAATAACAAGTCTCGAAAACGGCTACCTAAGGTATTATCTGTATGTCTACAATAATACATGCAATCAACACACGCATTCGGTGAAAAACTACTCGAAGGCTCTTCTATCCCTGTTCTAATTATTAAAACGATATGTCAATCAATTCTAACAATAACAAATAGCAACATAAATTAGCTACGTTCATGCGCTAAATAAGATCAAGATAGAAGAAATAATCGAAGAATTAAACTTGCATAAAAGTAGAAAAATAGGTTCGAATTACCACCTAGGGTTCCAATAAAATCCTAGAATAGAAACTTAGCTACTCATGTTCTCTACGAAAAGCATAATAAAAATATGAAAAACCATAAAAGCTATGAATAAAAATAAAAGAGGAGAACTATGATGAAGATTCGTCAAGTCTTCGTCTTCGTTCTTGTGCTCCTTGATCGCGTGTAGAAAGATGACAGATAAAAGATAGATGATAAAAAGATTCCTAATTGTGTGCCTGACTTGGTCTTATATAGGGTGAAGAACTTGGGGAAGAAGGCAGTTTCCTTGTGCAATTAAAATCCCTTTTCTGCGCAACTTCGGAGTCTCGGACGGGGGTCCCACGATTTGCACTAAAACTGGGACGGGGGTCCGAGCTTTAAATCTTCAGAATTTTGATTTTTTCACTTTTGGCCCATATTTTCTCCAAAATTGCAGTTTTGACCTCATACTTTTCCAATTCTTCAATTTGTACCTAAAATACAATAAATCAACTTTTTAAGCACCAATTATCTTTAAAACACACCAAAAGCTCAAATAAAACGGTACAATTAAGTGTATAAATATACACTTAACAACGGCTCCAAGTCCATGCTTGGAAGCATCGCTATACACTACGTAGTTTCCGGTTTTGTCGGGTAAAGCGAGAATCGGGGCGGAAGTTAATCGACTCTTGAGTTCTTGGAAGCTAGACTCACATTCGGCAGTCCATTGGTACTTGGCTTCTTTTCGGGTCAATCGAGTGAGTGGAGAAGCGATTTTGGAGAAGTTCGGAACGAATCGTGGATAGTAACCCGCGAGACCGAGGAAGCTTCGAATTTCTCCAACATTTCAGGGAGTCGGCCAATTGCAAACGGCTTCGATCTTGCTTGGATCAACCAATATTCCTTCTTTTAAGATCACGTGCCCAAGGAAGTGGATTTGGCGTAACCGAAATTCACATTTGGAGAACTTTGCGTAAAGTTGGTTTTCTCGGAGGGTTTGGAGCACGATTCTCAAATGTTCTTCGTGTTCTTCATCATTCGAGGAATATATTAAGATTTCGTCGATGAAGACGATTACAAATAGATCGAGGTACTTCCGGAAGATTTGGTTCATTAGATCCATGAAAACGGTCCGAGCGTAACGAGTTCGGAAAGCGGATTTTGGGATATCTTCCTTCTTGATTTTCAATTGGTGATATCCAGAACGGAGATCGATCTTTCAGTACACCGTGGAGCCTTGGAGTTGGTCGAAAAGGTCGTCGATTCTTGGTAGGGATATTTATTTTTTTATCGTGACTTTGTTAAGCTCTCGGTAGTCGATACATAGGCGGAGGGTTCCGTCTTTCTTTTTGACGAAGAGGACGGGAGCTCCCCAAGGAGAGAAGCTAGGGCGAACAAACTTCTTATCGATAGGCTCTTGAATTTGATCTTTGAGTTCTTTAAGTTCTAGCGGAGCCATGCGGTAGGGTGCTTTGGAAATAAGAGTTGCACCGGGAATTAGGTTGATCTCGAATTCGATTTCACGGTCGGGTGGGAGACCGGGGAGATCTTCGGGAAAGACATCGGGAAAATTATAAAGGATAGGTACTTTGGAAGGGTTGGGTTTTGGCTGGATCTTTGGTCATTGCGAACACTAGACCGGGAGCTCGGTTTTGCGGTGGGGGTTGTGGGCAATCCCTTATCAAGTGCCCTGGTTTTCCGCATCGATAACATTTGTTGGTGCCTTGAACGCAGGGTCCAAAGTGAGGTTTTCCGCATTTTGGGCAAATCGGTCGGGCTGGTGGTGTAGCATGGTTTTGAATCGTTGGACGTTTTCCCTTGTTTTGGCTCGGTCCGGTGTGGGGCCTCTTCCATTTGTGAGTAGTGGCGGGTGGAAGAATCGAGATTGACGGATCTCTTGCTCGGCTTGGTCTGCTTCGAGTGCTTTGTCGACTATTTTTCGAAAAGTTGTTACGGAAGACATGCGGACGTCTCGTTGAATCACCGGGTTGAGACCTCTAAGGAAATGGTTGGCCTTTTCGTCGGCGTCTCGGGAAATGAATGGGGCGTAGAGACATCCTTGTTTGAATCGCCGTACGTACACGGCTACGGACAAGTTGCCTTGCTTCAGCTCAAGAAGTTCCTTTAGCTTCTGAGCTCAAAGGCTTTTGAAAAAGTACTTTTCGAAGAACAAGATTTTGAAGGCGCTCCAAGTAGTGTTTGTTAGGTCGATTCCTTCTTTGGTACCTTCCCACCAATGACATGTTTCGTTCTTCAATAGGAAAAGAGAACAATGGATTCAATCTCGGTCGGACATTTCCATGTCATCGAAAATGACTTCTAGGGATTTGATCCATTCTTCGGCTATGGTTGGATTAGGGCCTCCATGGAATTCAACGGGGTGCATTGTTAGAAACATTTCGTAAATGGCTTGGGATGCGGTATTTTGAGGTGGTGGAGGTGGAGGGTTTTGGTTTTGGAGGTTAACAAGGCGTTGGATTTGCCCATTTTGTTCTCGGACGAGGGCGGTGAGGTCTTGTATGGTGCGAGATTGATCGTTCGGACCGGTAGCGGCATTTTGAGTCGAGTTTGTGCTCCCGACATATTAGAACTTTAAATACATAAACATTTCACATTAGTCAAATAACGGTTTTGCACATAAGCATATATATACATAGATACCTGCCCGAGTGTTTAGTCGATGTCGTACTTCGAGAATCTCGGAGATCTTTATGTTCATATGGAAGTTTCCGAGGAACGTTGCTCTGATACCACGTATGTGTGACACCCCTTTTCTAATTACACTTAATAATTTAGAATATGCTAGCGGAAGACATATAGAAAATAATGAGTGTGGAATGCTCGTTTTAAAAAAAATCACCTTCTACCAATAGAAAGTTACGCATACATTTTTCTTTTAAAATCAGAGGAAGAGTGTCCACATAATACTATATCATATACACTTCACCAAATATCACAAAAGGAACATGCATGACTAGATTATTTAAATTATTAAGAGTAAAGATTAAGAATTTGGAACAGATTTGGTAGATCAACTTAGAAAATTAATATCTCTTGAAACCTTCATGAAAATACTTTGAACATTTAACCATATACTCTAATATGGGTCTACATCACTCATTTAAAACATTTTTAAAACAACATTAGCCATTTGAGAGAAATAATTAAACACATGCAACTGTACAGTTTGATATCCCAGAACAAGGGATGGAAATTTGAAAATTCTTTATAAATTCCCTACTGTTCTAAAAACTACAAAATTTTATACCAAAGTAGATAAGTGAGTAAGGATCATTTCCTTAAATGGATTCATTTGAGTGAGAAAAACTTCATATATTGATGCATTTCCTAAAATGACTCAGCACGTGCACAGTTACGGAAATTAATTCATAATAAATTCGTGACTTATCCAAATGATGCAAAAGACCTACCAAAATAACCCTAACAGAAAGTCCTATAACTCTGTAAAATTACATGCAATTCTAAACAAAAATATATTTAATACGGATTATCGAACAACAGGGCAGAACACAACATATAATTAATCGATAAGCATTATATAAAGGTTTGGCAAAAAGAGGAAATCAAAATCCTAATTATTATTAGATGCAATTTTCTTACTAATAAGATCCCCTGGGGGGTGGAAGAGTACGATAATAGATACCTAAGACGGTATCGAAAGTCTATAAAATTAATCTATATAAGTAGAACAATATGGCTAAATTAAGAGCACACAAGATCCACACGCCTTCCATATGAACACATCCTTCGATTCTCGAACTCGACTCCAACTTTACGACTCGTGCTCGGGATTGAAAGTACCTACAAGCATTTCAACACCTTATGAGTCTTTTGGACTCAATGAGAATTCCCGAAGAAATACCGAATACACATAGGCAAACAAGCATATATTTATGATATGTATAAATGTATATATGCCATCTCAAATCACAAATATACACAATTTAAATATTTGGATTTTACCTCAATCTTCATTTCATTAAGGAACTTTATCAATTTACCTTTACCTTCTCGGTTTACCTCTTAGACCTTCCGTTCATCATTTCATAAGGAATAAGAGTAAATCCCTCACAAGGGAGTCGTCATTCTTTTACACACACATTCATTCAAGTGCTCATACAATGTGTGAGAAAAACACTTTTGTTCGGATATCCTTTGGAAAATCAAGTAAAACCATAGACAATAAGCCTTCATTTATTTGGAACCCGTTTCATAAGTGGAATCAAACCACACACTCTTCATCTCATTTTTGGGGTACCGGTCCCTCATACCCCGTGCTTATTCGATCTATGTTTTACAAGACTTTCCAATTTAAAAACGTGCAATTGAGGTAGGCACATACTTTCATTCATTTCAAGCAATTTGATTAGGTGTGTGAGAAAACATTTTTCGTTCGGATATCCTTTGAACAATCAAGTAAAATCATAGACAATAATCCTTCATTATTTGGAACCCGTTTCATAAGTGGAATCAAACCACACACTCTTCATCTCATTTTTGGGGTACCGGTCTCTCATACCCCGTGCTTATTCGATCTATGTTTTACAAGATTTTCCAACTTTAAAAACGTGCTCGTGAGATTAGTATATATTCTTCATTTCACATATTCAAAGTTTGCTTTCACATAAGCACACATATTTCCACATATTTCACAAAGGCACATAGTTTTGTCACAAAATCACAAAAGCAAGTAGGACACATAACAACTCAAACAAAGAACATAGATCACATATTTACACATATAGCAAAACAACTAAAAGCATTCGATTATTTATAATTACTATCACCAAGTTTCATTAATTAAAGTTCAAGCCCTCTTTCTCAAGAGAGTTGAAGTTTTCTTTCAAGTAGCACCAAATTTCCATTTATTTCATTTTATTTCCAAAATATTCGAACCATCAACAATTCAATCTCACAAAATTCCATTTCTTATTAATCTTGTCCTCGGTTTTTATCTTCGTATATTATCTTATTACTCATAGATCATAAACCATGGATTGCAAGCTTCCTCGACCCGAAGGGAGTACACTTACAACCGCGTAGGTCAATATATATATATACACATAAAAACATATACTTCTATATATAGCACATATAGATTATAAATAAACCATGGATCAAATACTTTCTTCGACCACGCAGGTTTACAAAAACCATGGATCGAAGTTTCATTAAGATCACGCAGGTCTAGTATATATATATATATATATATATATATATATATATATATATATATATATATATATATATATATATATATATATATATATATATATATATATATATATATATACATACATAAAAATAAAATTACAATGTCATTCTTAGTTCTTCAAGATTATATCATTCAAAGCTTAGATTCTTACATGCATGGATAACCAAAGCATAAATTAAACACAAAGTTTTATTTTCTTCCTCCTTTAGCTTTTCGGTCACCACAACAACATTAACAAGAAATTAAAGAGAAGAAAAATACTATTGGTGTTGAAGCACTTGTAGCAAGAATTCGAAACTTCTCACCTTAATCTTCTTAGAAAATTGGAAGGGTGTTCTTTCCTTTCTACAAGGAGAAGAAGAAAAAAATTTAGAAAAAGGGGAAGAAGAGGAGAAAGAGATTTTGATCTTTGATCTCTAGGATGTGTGGAGAATATGAGAAAATTGATGAAGGCTTGGGTTCTATTTATAGATTAGTGGGAGACTTGCATGCTTAATGATTAAGGAGTGGTCTTTTTGCAATTTAGGCAAACTTGGGGATTATCTAGAGGGACTTCTTTGCAATTTCATTTAACAATCCAAAAAGAAATTCAAAAAAAGGGAAAATCTTAATACACATGGGCTCACCTAGAGGAGGGTTGTACTCATGGAAAATTTTGGTCTTGTGTTGTACCATGGTCAAAATTGAGGGATGAATCGGAGGAATTTTCTATTTGTATTTAAGCAAACATGTGATTTAAAATTCTCCTAACAAATGAGTACTAGCAATATAAATGAGTATGATTAATCTCTAGATATAATAATTAACTAATATGATCAATTTAAATTCGTCCAAAATTATTTCGGACTAATGCATTCTATATGAAATTTCACCGGTTATAACATAAATAAAAATCTTAAATTAATAAAAGCACATAAGAGATAAAATCACGTTAACTAAATAGATGCTAATTAATGAAAACTTAAATTATCGGAGACGCAGGGTGTTACAATTTTTTTTTTTTGTTTTTTTTATGGATTTAGCGTGTGCTGGGTATTCGTACTTTCCATTTGGTATTAGCTTCGAGCTAAGCATTATTCTTCTCCTTATGAAATTTGCTTGTGCAATACATTCATACTTTCCTTTTGGTATTAGCTTCGAGCTCACCATTATTCCTCTCCTTATGGAATTTGCTTCTGCTAAGCATTCTTACTTTCCTTTTGGCATTAACTTTGAGTTAAGTATTCTTACTTTCCTTTTGGCATTAGGTTCGAGCGGAGCATTATTCTGCTCCTTAAGGAATTAGCTTGTGCTATGCATTCTTACTTTCGCTTTGGCATTAGCTTTGAGCTAAGCATTATTCCGATACTTATGGAATTTGCTTTTTTTATTATTTATTTGGTTTATATATTTATATTTATTAATTTTTTTTTCATTTTTTATAATTACTTTTTTTTCCACTGACGAATTCGCGTGTGCTAAGCATTCTTACTTTCCGTTTGGCATTAGCTTCGAGCTTAGCATTATTCCTCTCCGTATGGATTTCGCTTATGGTATACATTCATTCTTTTCTTTTGGCATTAGCTTGGAGCTAAGCATTATTCCTCTCCTTGTGGAATTTTCTTGTGCTAAGCGTTCTTACTTTCCTTTTCGCATTATCTTCGAGCTAAATATTCTTAATTTCCTTTTGGCATTAGCTTTGAGCTAACCATTATTCCGCTCCTTATGGAATTAGCTTGTGCTATGCAAGCTTACTTTCGTTTTGGCATTAGCTTCTAGCTAAGCATTTATCATATTGTTATGGAATTAGCTTTATTTATTTATTTATTTATTTATTTTTATATATTTATTTAATTTTATTAATTATAACTATTTTTTCTTTTCTTTTTGTTTTTATTTTATTTTTCTTATGGAATTAGCGTGTCCTACGCATTCTTACTTTTCGTTTGGCATTCGCTTCGAGCTAAGCATTATTCCTCTCCTTATGGAATTTTCTTGGGCTAAACATTCTTACTTTTCTTTTGGTATTAGCTTTAAGCAAAGTATTATTCCGCTCCATATGGAATTTGCTTCTGCTAAGCGTTCTTACTTTCGTTTTGGCATTAGCTTTGAGCTAAGCATTATTCCTATACTTATGGAATTTTTTTTATTACTTATTTATTTATTTATTTTTCTATTTTTATTTATTTTTATTTTTCATTTTTTATTTTTTATTTTATTTTTCTTATGGAATTAGCGTGTGCTAAGCATTCTTACTTTCTCATGTGATCCCTACTAGCTCTGATACAAAGAATTGGGAGAAGAGAAAGCATGTGAGTTTAATGTAGTTTGTCGTGTTCAGAATGATAAGAATCAGCACGAGGGAGTTGATTGAAGAGCCCATGGTTTGGAATTGGAAGAAAAGATAGAGAAGAATTCGTTGGACAAGTCGAATTCCATGCATCCAAGATTCTCGTCTATCTTTGGGAGGTTTACTAATCGAGTTGGAACTCTCTCGTCCGAAGTTCATTTAGGTTGATTCAAAATGATCCAGAAAGATAACGAAATGATCTACATCTTTCATGTTTCGACCAAAGAGAGATTCGTAGTGTCACAGTGACGAAATTGAGCTTGAAATACTTGGACGTGCAAAATAAAATTTGTGTACGCGAGTTTAGAACGGTGATCAAGAAGTCGACTTGATGTTCAAGTTATTGAATTTATTTATGCACGTTTTAATATTAGGATTTAATATATAATTATTGGGATTTTGGCCCAAATGTTTTTTCTTCATTTGTGGCCCAATACCAGCATGCAACCAGCCCATCTTAGAGCGAGCCCACACTTGAAAAGCCCACGTGGAGAATTGGTCTTGACCCACTTAAGAGGTTAAAACGTGAAAAATAATTTTTCTCTCCACCGAAAAACTGATCTCGGCTCTCTGCTTTTTTCGTCCTCTTTTCTGGCCCGATCTCTCCGCCGGAAATCTCTGACATTCTTACTTTCTGTTTGGCATTAGCCTCGAGCTAAGCATTATTCCTATTCTTATGGAAATATGTTATTATTTTTATTATTTATTAATTTATTTATATATTTTATGATTTTTTTTTATTATTATTTTTAAACTTATTTTTAATTTTTTTTCTTATGGAATTAGCATGTGCTAACTATTCTTAATTTCCGTTTGGCATTAGCTTCGAGCGAAGCATTATTTATCTCCTTATGGAATTTGCTTGTGCTATGTATTCTTACATTCGTTTTGGCATTAGCTTTGAGCGAAGCATTATCCCTCTTCTTATGCACTTACCTTGTGCTAAGGATTCTTACTTTCCTTTTGGCATTAGCTTTTAGCTAAGCGTTCCTACTTTTCTTTTGACATTAGCTTAAAGCTAAGCATTATTCCGCTCCTTATGGAATTATCTTGTGCTATGAATTCTTACTTTCCTTTTGGGCAATAGCTTCGAGCTAAGCAATATTCCACTCCTTATGGATTAGCTTGTGCTAAGCGTTCTTACTTTTATTTTGTCATTAGCTCTGAGCTAAGCATTATTTCTATTTTATGGAAATAGGTTTTTTTTTATTTTTTCATAATTGTTTTTTGTATATTTATTTATTTTTATTCGTTATTATTATTTTTATTCGTATTTGTATGTTGTTTTTAATTTTTCTTCTGATGGAATTAGCGTGTGCTAAGCATTCTTACTTTCCGTTTGGCATTACCTTCGAACCAAGGATTATTCCTCTCCTTATTGATTTTGCTTGTGCTATGCATTTTTACTATCATATTGGCTTGAGCTTGGAGCTCTGAATTTGGTTGGCGGTTTCGATAAGCTCGATTCGAGCTTAGCATTATTCCTCTCCGTATGGATTTCGCTCATGGTATACATGCTTGCTTGTCTTGAGGCGCTTGCTTGGAGCTAAGCATTATTCCTCTCCGTATGGAATTAGCTTGTGCTAAGCATTCTTACTTTCCGTTTGGCATTACATTCGAGCTAAGAACTATTCCTCTCCTTATGGAATTTGCTTGTGCTATGCATTCTTACTTTCGAGTTTGGCATTAGCTTCGAGCTAAGCATTATTCCTCTTCTTATGGACTAAGCTTGTGCTAAGCATACTTACTTTCCTTTTGACATTAGTTTCGAGCCAAGCTTTAGTCCTCTACTAATGGAATTAGCTTGTGCTAAGCATTCTTCTTTCGTTATGGCAGTAGCTTTTAACTAAGCATTCCTACTTTCCTTTTGGCATTAGCTTGAAGCTAAGTATTATCCTGCTCTTTATGGAATTACCTTGTCCTATGCATTCTTACTTTCCTTTTGGTCTTTAGCTTCGAGATAGGGATTTTTTCTCTCCTTATGGAATGAGCTTGTGCTAAGCGTTCTTAGTTTCGTTTTGGCATTAGGTTTGAGCTAACCATTATTCCTATTCTTATGGAATTAGTTTTTTTTAATTATTTATTTATTTTTATATATCTATGTATTTTTTTTTTTTTTTTTTATTCTTATGGAATTAGAGTGTGCTAAGCATTCTTACTTTCCATTTGGCATTAGCTTCGAGCTATGCATTGTTCATCTCCTTATGTAATTTGCTTGTGCTATGCATTCTTACTTTACTTTTGGCATTCGCTTCGAGCTAAGCATTAGTCGTCTTGTTATGGAAATTAGCTTGTCCTAAGCATTCTTACTTTCATTTTGGCATTAGCTTAGAGTTAAGAATTATTCCACTTCTTATGCACTTAGCATGTGCTAAGCATTCTTACTTTCCTTTTCGCATTAACTTTTACCTAAGCATTCCTACTTTCCTTTTGGTATTAGCTTAAAGCTAAGTATTATTCCGCTCCTAATGGAAGTACCTTGTGATACGCATTCTTACTCCTTTTTGGGCATTAGCTTCGAGCTAAACATTATTCATCTCCTTATGGAATTAGCTTGTGCTAAACATTCTTACTTTAGTTTTGGCATTAGCTTCGAGCTAAGCATTATTCTTATTATTATGGAACTAGCTTCTTTTATTATTTATTTATTTTAATATATTTATTTATTTATATTTTATTTTTATTTCTATTTTTTATTTCTTATGGAATTAACGTGTGCTAAGCATTCTTACTTTCGGTTTGGCGTTAGCTTCGAGCTAAGCATTATTCCTCTCCTAATGGCATTTGCTTGTGATGTACATTCATACTTTCCTTTTAGCATTAGCCCTTTTTTTTTCGTAAATTCAACTCCATTACAAGGGGAAGTAGGGGAGGGGGGACTCAAACCCTAGAACTTTACCCTATTAGTAAAGGCTAGGTACCAACTCTCCTAATCAGGGTTGGTTGTTTTTGGCATTAGCTTAAAGCTAAGTATTATTCGGCTCCTTATGGAATTAGCATGTGTTATGCATTTTTACTTTCCTTTTGGGCATTAGCTTCGAGCACGGCACTATTCCTCTCCTTATGGAATTAGCTTGTGCTAAGCATTCTTACTTTCATTTTGGGGTTAGGTTCGAGCACGGCACTATTCCTCTCCTTATGCACTTAGCTTGTGCTAAGCATTCTTACTTTCCTTTTGGCATTACCTTCGCTAAGCCTTACTCTGCTCCTTATGGAATAAGCTTGTGTTATGCATTCTTACTTTAGTTTCGGCATTAACTTTGAGCTAAGCATTATTCCTATACTTATGGAATTAGGATTGTTTTATTATTTTTTATTTATTTATTTTTATATATATTTTTATATATTTTTTTATATATATTTTTTTTTCTTTTTTGTTTTTTTTTTCTTATGAAATTAGCGTGTGCTAAGCATTCTTACTTTTCGTTTGGCATTAGCTTCGAGCCAAGCATTATTCTTCTCATTAAGAAATTTGCTGGTGCTATACATTCTTACATTCCTTTTGTTAGCTTCGAGCTAAACATTATTCCTCTTCTTATGAAATTTGCTTGTGCTAAACAATCTTACTTTCCTTT
This sequence comes from Erythranthe guttata, assembly GCF_000504015.1. The sequence goes on from NW_012193065.1 coordinate 333,333, forward strand.
TGGCATTAGCATTGAGCTAAGTATTCTTACTTTCCTTTTGGCATTAGATTGGAGCTCAACATTATTCCGCTTGTTGTGGAATTACCTTGTGCTACGCATTCTTACTTTCTTTTTGGGCATTAGCTTCGAGCTAAGCATTATTCCTCTCCTTATGGAACAAGCTGGTGCTAAGCATTCTTACTGTCGTTTTAACATTAGCTTCGAGGTAAGCATTATTCCTCTTCTTATGGAATTAGCTTTTTTTTTATTAATTTTTTTATATATATTTATTTATTTTTATTTTTTATAATTATTTTTGTTTTGAATTTTTTTTTTCTTATGAAATTTACGTGTTCTAGGCATTCTTACTTTTTGATAGGCATTAGCTTCGAGCTAAGCATTATTCCTTTCCTTATGGAATTTGCTTGTGCTATACATTCATACTTTCCTTTTGGCATTCACTTGGAGCTAAGCATGATTCCTCTTCTTATGTACTTAGCTTGGGCAAAGCATTCTTACTTTTGTTTAGGCATTAGCTTCGAGGTAAGCATTAGTTCTATTCTTATGGAAAATAGGTTTATTTTTTTATTACTTCATTATTTATTTATTTTTATATAATTATTTATTTTTATTCTTCATTATTATTTTTTTTGTATTTTTTTTTTTCTTATTGAATTAGCGTGTGCTAAGCATTCTTACTTTCCAATTGGCATTAGCTTCGACCCATGCATTATTCCTCTCCTTATGGAATTTGCTTGTGCTATGCATTCTTACTTTAGGTTTGGCATTAGCTTCGAGCTAAGAATTATTCATGTTCTCGTGGACTTAGCTTTTTTTATTATTAATATTTATTTATTTATTGATCTATATAAATAGATGTGTGTATATATATATATATATATATATATATATATATATATATATATATATATATATATATATATATATATATATATATATATATATATATATATATATATATATATATATATATATATATATATATATATATATATATATATATATATATATATATATATATCTCCTTATGGAATTTGCTTGTGCTAAGCATTCTTATTTGCCTTTTCACATTAGCTTTTAGGTAAGAATTTCTAGTTTCCCTTTGGCATTAGCTTAAAGGTAAGTATTATTCCGCTCCTTATGGAATTAGCTTGTGCTATGCATTCTTACTTTCCTTTTGGGCATTAGCTTCGAGCTAAGCATTATTCCTATCCTTATGGAGTTAACTTGTGCTAAGCATTCTTACTTTCCATTTGGTATTAGCTTCGAACTAAGCATTCTTACTTTCCTTTTGGCATTCGCTTCTTATTAAGCATTATTCCTGTTGTTATGGAATTAGGTTGTGCTAAGCCATTTTACTTTCCATTTGGCATTATCTTCGAGCTACGCATTATTGATCTTCTTAAGGAATTAGCTTGTGCTAAGCATTCCTACTTTCCTTTTGGCACTAGCTTCGAGTAAGAATTCTTACGGTCCTTTTGGCATTACCTTCAAGCTAGGCATTATTCCGCTACTTATGGAATCAGCGTTTGCTATGCATTCTTACTTTCCTTTTGGGTATTAGCTTCTTGCTAAGCATTATTCCTCTCCTTATGAAATTAGCGTATGCTAAGCATTCTAACTTTCACTTTGGCATTAGCTTCAACCAAGCATTATGCCCCTTCTTATGGAATTAAATTTTGTTTTCTTATTTGTTTATTTATATATTTTTGGTTTTTTTTCTTCTTAGGGAATTAGCGTGTGATAAGCATTCTTACTTTCTGTTTGACATTAGCTTCGAGCTAAGCATTATTCTGCTCCTTATGGAATTTGCTTGTGCTATGCATTCTTACATTCCTTTTTGCATTAGCTTCGAGCTAAGCATTATTCCTCTCCTTATGGATTTTCCTTTTGCTAAGTATTCTTACTATCGTTTTTGCATTAGCTTTGAGGTAAGCATTCGTACTGTTCTTTTCGCATTAGCATCGAGCAAAGTATTATTCTACTCCTTATGAAATTAGCTTGTGCTAAGCATTCTTACTTTCCTTTTGGCTTTAGCTTCGAGGTAAGCATTACTCCTCATCTTATGGAATTAGATTTTTCTAAGTGTTCTAATTTTCATTTTGTCATCAGCATCGTGCTATGCATTAATGCTCTTCTTATGGACTTAGTTTGTGCTAAGCATTCTTACTTTCCTTTTGGCATTAGCTTCTAGCTAAGTATTCCTACTTTCTTCTTGGCATTAGCTTAAAGATAAGTATTATTCTGCTCCTTATGGAATTACCTTGTACTATGCATTCTTACTTTCCTTTTGGGTATTAGCTTCGAGCTAAACATTATTCCTGTTCTTATGGAATAAACTTTTTTTTATGATTATTTATTTATTTATTTTTATATATTTTTTTATTTTTAATTTTTATTATTATGTTTAAATTTATTTTAATGTTTTTTTCCAAATGGAATTAGCATGTTCTACGCGTTCATACTTTTCGTTTAGCTTTAGCTTTGAGCTAAGCATTGTTCCACTCATTATGGAATTTGCTTGTGCTACGCATTCTTACTTTCGTTTTTGCATTAGCGTCGAGCTAAGCATTATTCATTTCTTTATTGATTTGGCTTGTGCTAAGCATTCTTACTCTCCTTTTGGCATTAGCATTGAGCTATGTATTCTTACTTTCCTTTTGGCATTAGCTTAGAGCTAAGCATTATTCCGTTCCTTATCGAATCAGCTTGTGCTATACATTCTTACTTACCTTTTGGGCATTAGCTTCGAGCTAAGGATTCGTCCTCTCCTTATGGAAGAAGTAGGGGAGGGCGGACTCGACCCCTAGAACTTTACCCTATTGGTAAAGGCTAGGTACCAACTCTCCTAATGAGGGTTTGTTCTTTTGGCATTAGCTAAAAGCAAAGTATTATCCGGCTCCTTATGGAATTAGCTTGTGGTATGCATTCTTACTTTCCTTTTGGGGATTAGCTTCGAGCTAAGCACTATTCCTCTCTTTACGGAATTAGCTTGTGCTCAGCATTCTTACTTTCGTTTTCACATTAGCTTCGAGCTAAGCATTATTCCTCTTCTTATGGAATTAGTTTTTTTTTATTATTTATTTATTTTTATATATTTATAATTTTTTATTTTTATTAATTTATTTATTTTTATAAATTTACTTATTTTTATTTTATTTCTTTATTTATTTTGCTTATGGAATTAGTGTGTGCTAGGCATTCTTACTTTCGGTTTGCCATTAGCTTCGAGCAAAGCATTACTCCTCTCCTTATGGAATTAACTTGTGTTATGCATTCTTTCTTTCATTTTGGCATTAGCTTCGAGCTAAGCATTATTCCTCTTCTTATGGGCTTAGCTTGTGCTAAGCATTCTTACTTTCGTTTTGGTATTAGTTTCGAGCTAAGCATTATTTCTATTCTTTTGTAAATAGGTTTTTTATTACTTTATTATTTATTTATTTTTATAGATTTATTTATTTTTATTCTTTATTATTATTTTTATTTGTATTTGTTTTTCTTATGGAATTAGCGTGCGCTAAGCATTCTTAATTTCCGTTTAGCATTAGCTTCGAACCAAGCGTTATTCCTCTCCTTATGGAATTTGCTTGTGTTATGCATTCTTACGTTCGTATTGGCATTAACTTCGAGCTAAGAATTACTCATTTTCTTTTGGACTTAGCTTTTTTTATTATTATTTATTTATTTATGTATTTAGGGGTGGATTTCATGAAGAAGTTTGGGCCAGTCTCATTTGATCACAATGAGAATTGTATCACTCTGAGACAAGGGGGTAAGGAGATCAAACTGCAAGGAATGGCTCTAACATCCTAGTTCAATATGATCAATGGAAAAGAACTAGATGGAATTCTACAGAATCAAGAAGTGAACATGGGGTGTTTCTTCATCTTAGAGGGAGAAGAGGGCTCCTCACCCAAGGATGAAACTCCTTCTGAAATAACCAAACTACTGGGTCAGTATGATGGTATATTTCAAACCCCCACTGCACTGCCACCTTGGAGGAAGACTGAACACACCATACCCCTCAAAGATGGATCCAGTCCATTCAAATCACAACCTTACAGATACCCCTATATGCAAAGGAAAGAGATAGATGAAATGATTAAAGAAATGTTGAGGACTGGTATTATACAAGCTAGTAACAGTCCATTTGCATCTCCTGTCCTACTTCTGAAGAAGAAGGATGGATCATGGAGGTTTTGTGTGGATTATAGGAAGCTTAATGCTATGACCATCAAGGATGGTTATCCTATACCACTGATTGATGATTTGTTGGATGAGCTAGGAGGAGCTAAAGTGTTCTCAAAAGTAGACCTGAGAGTTGGATATCACCAGATCAGAATGAAGGAAAATGATATTGAGAAGACTGCTTTTGTCACTTCTTCTAGGCACTATGAGTTTAGGGTAATGCCATTTGGGCTCACCAATGCTGCTGCCACATTCCAATCACTCATGAATGATGTGTTCAGAGAACACTTAAGGGAGTTTGTGTTGGTTTTCTTTGATGATATACTAGTATACAACAAAACTGTGGAGTTACATCTGGAGCATTTAGAAGTGGTTTGTGAATTACTGAAGCAACACCACTTATATGCAAAGTTATCTAAATGTAGCTCTGGTCAGAAACAAGTGGAGTATTTGGGGCATGTGATCAATGAGGAAGGAGTAGGAGTTGACCCCTCTAAAATACAAAGTGTGAAAGACTGGCCAGTTCCTCAATCAGTCAAAGCACTGAGGGGATTCTTGGGATTAACTGGTTACTACAGGAAGTTTGTGAGAGGGTATGGGGAGATAGCCAAACCACTCACTCAATTGCTCAAAAAGGGGCAATTCAAGTGGAGTAAAGAGGCTCAAATGTGTTTTGAAAGACCATTGCCGATTTCGTCTGAAATATTTTCAAGAGACTCAGATTTTAATTTGAGCGTCATCTCTTCCAATTGTATCTCCATGTTTCTAAATGATGCTTGAGTGGACTTCATGAATTTGGCAATGAGGGATACCAAATCAAGTTGTTCATCAGTGCAGGTTTATTGCTGCGATGGATAATAATTTTGAGAATCATAAAATTGTGGCTCTCAATGTTGAAACTCGTTCAAATCTTGGTTTTGAAAGCTTTGCTCGTATGTGTTGTTGTAAGTGTTCCAATAACCTCTATTGATTATTTCGACGAAATTCGTCGCTTTTGGTGATCCCCAACATTGATCGGTGTAATGATTTCCACCACATGATGAAAAAAACAGAGGCATATCATAGGTGTTTTGGAGGTATTCGTCAGATGGAAACCATTCATATCCCGTTTGGGGTGCCCGAACATTGTAACCAGACATGTAACAAAAAAAAATCAAAATTAAAACTAAAAATAAAAAATAAAAATTAAATGGCTGAAGTAAAAAAAATTGCTCAAATTTAATATTAGAATAAATAGATAACTTAGCCGTATTCCCCGGCAACGGCACCAAAAACTTGTTGGGCTAAATACCTAACACGCAAGTGCACGTATCGCAAACAAGTAGTAAAAGTGGACTCGTGAGAGTCGGATGTCGATCCCACAGGGAATACTCAAATTACCTAATCCTAAGTACCAAATTCTAACAATTACGATTTTTATCCAGCCTACGCAAGGTTGTCAAATTTAATCAACTAAATAATTAAACTAATTATGAAAGCAAATAATTACGAGAAAATATCAATCAAAACGGATCTAGGATTTTATCTTCCCCTATGCAAGAATTGCTCACCCAAAACCCCTCAATTATGAAATATATGATTCCTGATTATTAACCCGAGACACTAATTTACTCATAACCCGCTGTCGCGTGTATTATGAGTCTATTATTCATAAACGGTTCACTATATGTCTATGCAAACCAATTATGAATAAAACATTAACTAACAAGTCTCGTAAATGGCTACCTAAGGTGATATATGTATGTCTACGACACCACATGCAATTAACACACTCATCCGGTGAAAACTACTCGAATGTTCTTTTACTTACCGTCTAATTATCAAAATAGCTCTGTCGAGTCAATCCCAATAATCACATATAAAGCACATAAATTGATCATGTTCATGCACTAACAATCATAACAAGTAGAAGAAATAATCATAAAATCATAATTGCATAATCTCAAGAAAACGGGTTCACCATCCCCACATAGGGTTCCAACAAAATCCTAGATTAAAAAAAGGTTTAGCTACTCGTAATTCTTATGATAAACAAAATAGAATAAATAAAATAAATAAAATAAATAAAAAAAACTATGCTTCTTCGTTCTTCGCGTTTTGTGGTGTAAATTTTCGTGTTTATGGTGTAGATACTTGTTGCTTTTATAGGCTTTTCTTGATAAGGAAGTAGAGGAAACCTAATAGGAACCAATTTCCGCCACTTTCCCTCATCAGGATTTGTTCTTCAATTTTCGCCATGTTGGAGTCCGAATTTCGGAATGTTGCGTAAATAAGAACTGTAGCCCTTGAAATTAGCTTTCCAACGCCGCCACAATCAGCCGATTTGGAGTTCGTATGAGAGAGCTATGCTCAAAATGGTGGACACTGCCAAAGCTGTGGCGAGATTCCTTCTTCCAATTTGATTTATTTCCTTATTTGCAACTTTTTCCTTTCTTTTTGATCTTTTTTTCCTTCATGGACACCTAATTCTCGTTTTCACCTATAAAACACAAAATCAATCAATTAAAGCACAAATATAATTAAATCTAAACAAAAGATCCACGTAAAGTAAACTTATTGAGTGTAAAATCTACACTCAACAGTATCCAATTATAAAAGAAAGTTGGATGTTAAGTATCCGTGAATATTTAAAAGTAACAGGTGTTAAGTGTATATTTATACACTTAATTGTACCTTTTAATTGGAGCTTTTGGTGTGTTTTAATGATAATTGGTGCTTAAAATGGCTATTATTTGTATTTTAGGTGCAAATTGGAGAATTGACAACTTTTGGGGTGAAAACTGCAATTTCGGAGAAAAAGTGGGCCAAAAGTGAAAAAAGCAGAATTCTGGAGAATTAAAAGACCGCACGGCCGTGCGGATTTTAGTTCTCAATCTCACACGGCCGTCCGGATGGTCGTAGGGGCGCAGTGAAGGAATTTTAATTGCACAAGGAAACCCGCCCTATTATATTTTTGCACCCTATTTAAAGGCCACAAGCACAACATTAGAGACATCTTTTACCTTTTATTTTTATTTGGAGTTTTTATCGTTTCTACATGCAATCGAGGAGCAAGAGAACGAAGACGAAGACTTGACGACTCTTCATCCTAGTTTTCCTTTTTCCTTTTCTTTTCTGATTTTTATGAACTTTCGTATTTTTATTATGTTTTTCGTTACGAACATGAGTAGCTAAGTTTTTATTCTAGGATTTTATTGGAACCCTATGTGGTAATTCGAACCTATTTTTCTACTTTTATGCAAGTTTAATTCTTCGATTATTTCTTCTATCTTGATCTTATTTAAGTGCATGAGCGTAGCTAACTTATGTTGCTATTTGTTATTGTTAGAATTGATTGACAGATCGTTTTAATAATTAGAACATGGATAGAAGAGCCTTCGAGTAGTTTTTCACCGAATGCGTGTGTTGATTGCATGTATTATTGTAGACATACAGATAATACCTTAGGTAGTCGTTTGCGAGACTTGTTATTTAATGCTTTATTTATACTAGGTTTGCATAGACATATAGTGAATCTTTTATGAATAATAGGTTTATAACGCAGCGACAGCTGGTTATGAATAATTTCGTGTCTTGGGTTAATAATCGGGAATCGTAACTTGCATGATAGGAGATTAATTGGGTGAAGAATTATTGCATAGGGGGAAGATAAAATCCTAGATCCGTTTTATATTGATATTTTCTCGTGTTTAATCGCTTTCTTAATTAGTTTAATTTATTTAGTTAATTAATTTGACAAACTTGCGTAGGCTGGATAAAAATCGTAATTGTTAAGATTTGGTACTTAGGATTAAATAATTTGCGTATTCCCTGTGGGATCGACATCCGACTCTCACGAGTCTACTTTACTACTTGTTTGCGATACGTACACTTGCGTGTTGGTATTTAGCACCCAACAAGTTTTTGGCGCCGTTGCCGGGGAATACGGCTAAATTATTTATTTATCCTAATATTAAATTTGAGCAATTTTTCTTACTTCAGCCATTTTTTTTTATTATTTTATTTAATTATTATTTTTTTATTTTTTTTTTAGGTACTTTTTATGCGAAGAGGACACGATACGAGCTTGCTACCTCTCGATCCTGAAATTGAGCGAACGTTCAGACAAGCTAGGAGAAATCAACGGTTAGCTCAAAACACTCCCGCAACGATGGAAGAAGAGATTAATCGTGGGGAGGGTGACCAAAGGCGTCCACCGAACGCGGCAGGAGCAATCATCAACGAGCAAAACCAACGCCTGCTAATTAATCCACCACCTCGTCAACGAGCACTGCATGAGTATACCGTTCCAACGCTCAATGGGTTTCAATCAAGCATCCAGCAGCCCCCCATTGAAGCCAACAATTTTGAAATTCGAGCGGGACTCCTCACTATGCTCCAAAACAATGGATTATTCAGCGGCCTAGCTCATGAAGATCCACATCTCCACTTGGTGAATTTTCTCGAGACGTGTGATTCGCACAAGATGAATGGAGTATCACCCGAAGCACTGCAACTCCGCCTGTTCAAGCATTCCTTACAAGGCGCAGCCCGAGAATGGTTACAAACGCGCGCACCGCACTCCATCTCGTCTTGGGCCCAGCTAGCACAACTTTTCATGAACACATACAACTCCCCAACAAAAACTGAGAGAATCCGGAGAGAAATTCAAAATTTCATACAAGAAGCCGGTGAAGCACTATTCGAGACGTGGGAGCGGTTCAAACAGCTAGTAAGGAGGTGCCCGAATCACGGACTTCAAGAGTGGCGCCAACTGCAAATATTTTACGATGGGCTACAAGACAACTCGAGAACCGTGCTCGACTCCGCAGCTGGAGGAATGTTCATGAGTTTGACTTACGATGAAGCATACGAGCTTTTGGAGCGAATCGCTAGAAATAAATACATGCGGGCATCGGACCGGTCGAACAGCGGAGCAGTCAAGACGGGAGGAATTTTGGAGTTAGACGGAGTCACTGCAATCACGGCCCAGTAAGAGAAGCTATCGAAGCAAGTGGCGGCTTTGCAAACTCAGCAAGTCCACGCAGTCCAAGTTCCCGATCAAAGCGTTGACGAAACGGAGTCGCTAAATTATGTGCATGACGCCAACCGACAACAGAGGAACCCGTATTCCAACACGTATAATCCGGGATGGAAGGATCACCCTAATTTTGGGTGGGGAGGAAATCAGCAAGGACCAAGGCAAGCACCACCTCAAGGCCAACCGCCTAATTATTCACGACCAGCTCCCGGATTTCAAAATCCGCCACAAGCTCAACCTCAAGGCGGAGATCTCGCAAACATCTTGGCGCAGTTTATGACAACCACCCAAGCCTCCATCCGCAATTTAGAAACACAGATGGGTCAACTTGCAACCCAACTAACAGCAAGGCCATCGGGAGCACTGCCATCAAACACGGAAGACCCTCGGAAGAACAACGTCGAGCAGTGCAACGCCGTGAGTTTAAGGAACGGGAGACAATTGGAGGAGGCCCCACGAAAGGAGAAGCAAAACACGGTGATCGAGAAGCCGAATGTGATTGAGGAAAAAGAAGCAACTCGCAATGAACCACCATCACCCACAGTGCACTCGCGAGTCCCTCAAATCCCATACCCCCAAAAGCTTAAAAAGAAGAAGCTAGATGCCGAGCACCAAGGATTCTTGGACAAGCTGAAGGAAATCCACATCAACATTCCGTTTATCGAAGCCATTCAAAAGATGCCAAAGTGGGTGAAATTCCTCAAGGAGCTCGTGACAAAGAGGAATAAATTGCAAGGGAACGAGATCATCCAACTCACGGAGCAATGCAGTGAAATTCTTGTACGGCCCCTTCCACAAAAACTCGGCGATCCAGGTAAGTTCACTATCCCTTGCACTATTGGAGGTAGAAATTTTAGGTCACTCATTGATTTAGGTGCTAGCATTAATCTTATGCCTTATTCCATTTACAAAAATCTTGGGTTAGGTGAAATTGAACCAACGGCTATAACCCTTCAATTAGCCGATAGGTCTTTAGTTTACCCAAAAGGTATTTTAGAGAACGTGCTAGTGAAAGTGAATAAATTTATTTTTCCTGTGGATTTCGTTATACTTGATATAGATGAAGATAGGGAGATACCTCTAATTCTAGGAAGGCCTTTTTTAGCCACGTCGAAAACTCTAATTGATTGTGCTAGTGGTGATCTTTCAATGACGGTGCATGATCAAACGGTAAAAATTAACGTTTTTAGCGCTAATAAAAATCCATGTGATGATAATGATTGTTACGCTATAGATCTTGTGGATTTTACAAATCATGACGATTTTGACGCTTTGATCTTAGACCATGGGAAAGGATCTTTGAGTGCAGGCGATGGTGGCGGAAAAGATAGTCGGACGAAGCAAGTTTATTGTGCGAGCCCAATTTCAACTCCGCCGAGGGACAGTCAAAAGAGTTGGGGTGATAACAATGATGAACGTGCAAGGTGGATGTGGCCACCGAAAGAACCAAACGAGCACTATTGGGGAGAGGAATTCAATCGCCAAGTGACTTCGGTCACGTTAGCTTGAACAAAGAAGCAGACAAAGTCCGGCTGAAGACTGTAAACTTAGCGCTTCTCGGGAGGCAACCCGAGCTTTCGTTTTTCGTTCTTTTATTTTATTTTCTTTTAATTTTTGTTTTTATTTATTTATCTTGTTAGTGTTAGTTTTTTTTTTATTTAAAAAAAAAAAAAAAAAAAAAAAAAAAAAAGTTTCAGGGGCATTAATAAGAAGTTTTTATTTTGCAGGGACCTAAATGCAATGATTCACACGGCCGTGCAAGAAAAAGGGAGGAATTTCACACGGCCGTGTGAAATTTCGGGGATGCTACTGTATAAAATCCGGAAATGGGACGGCCGTGCGGATTTTTCCCTTAAATCTCGCACGGCCGTCCAAAAATTGGAACAGCTACTGCCCAAATATGCAAAATGGCACGGCCGTGCGGATTTTAGGCCAAAATCCCGCACGGCCGTGCGGAAAAAAAAAAAAAAAAAAAAAAGTAATAAAAAAAAAAAAAAAAAAATTAAAAAAAAAAAATAAAAATTCGGGCATATTAAATAGGGGTTTTCCAAACCTCAATTTTCACAATTCCAATCCCCACTTCTCCCCTAATTCGAACCCTAACCCCCTCTTTTCAAAATTTTCGACTTTCTTGAACAATTTCACCGAAAATTCACCAACTACACACATATTGTTACTTATCTCGGTTGTTTGTTGCTGATTTGTGCAGGGAGGGTTCAAGAAAGGTACAAATTTCTCCAAAAATCCATTCAACCAAGAACGCCCACAAGGTGTTCGACGAATTGCCCAAGTCAAGTTTGGGGGAAATTTTGCACATCAATCCACTCCTAATCCCTTCTACACACATTCTCAAGTCATGGGGAAACGAGGACGTGACGGGGAGGGCACCTCACAAGGCGAAGGCACTTCAAGGAGCAAAGGGAAGGGCAAGAACACCGATCAAATTCCAACAACCCGACGATGGTCCCGACGCTTAAAAACAGGTGTTTTCTATCCTTAAACTCCGGGCGAATCACATTGAGGGCAATGTGAATTTTAAGTTTGGGGGAGGTTAACTACTTGTTTTATTTTATGTGCGCTTTATTTGTGCTTTAATTTTTTTTATTTTGCATGCTTTAGTTTTTGTTTTAGTTGTCGTTTTTTATTATTTAAAAAATATATATATATATATATATATATATATATATATATATATATATATATATATATATATATATATATAAATAAATAAATAAATAAATAAATAAATTTCGGTACATCGATGAACTACGATGATGGGAGATGGTCAATGTTTGATGATGAAATTGCTTGTTTTATGTTGAAAAGGAGTAGATATTTGTTTAGCTTTCGATTCAACGGAACGTAGAAGTGAATTATTGCTAGGAATCACACTTTGTACTTTGCTTTGGTTGAATGTTTTGCATTTTAAATTTGGAATTTATTTGTGCTCAATCATGCTTTATTCGGTTTTAAATCTCACCTTAGGACATTTATGATACGAATTGTTGGTAGTACGTGATTTGGGATATGAGTTGGGCCTTCTTTGAACCGTTTGAGCCTTTCAAGCCTACCTTTAAATTTTTATCCTTAGAACCTTGATTTGAGCCTCGGAGAGAAAAGGTGTTCTTTCTTTTAGCCAATATGTAGAAGGTAGAAAAGTGGAGATTTTTGAATAATTATCCCTTGGATTTCGGTCGAAATGTTTTATAAGATCGTTCTTCTTCTTCGAAAAAGAAAAAAAAAAAAAAAAAAAAAAAAAAAAAAAAAAATAGATAAAAAGAGAAATATGTATATGTGCATCTTTATATATATATCTAAATTCTTCGATTAAAAAACAAAAAAAAAAAAAAAAAAAAAAAAAAAAAAAGAAAAAGAAGAAGAAGAATAGATTAGAAGGGAGAAATAAGGACTAGTGGATGAATTGTGTTGAAAACTCGAGTCATTGCCTCAAGGCAAAAGTGTTGACGTGTGAATTTTGGAGAATCGAGTTTATTAAAGTCCCTAGAGGTGAATTCATTGTTTCAAACGCCTATCTCTCAAATTTTGGCGTAATCACCTCAATTCAAGAAAATTAGCCACACATTCCCATATTACCTACCTCGGACCAAAGAGCCTAACAATTGAAAGCCACAAAGTCCCAATGATCCCAAGAGCTTATTGTTCAATATTAGTTGAGTAGAATAATTTGGTGAGTATTTGGAGTCAAATATATGCCTGTAAGTATAAATTCTTTCTTTCTTTAACTTGCAAATATTGGATACTTGAAGCAATTGTATGATTTGTGGTTTTTTGTAATAATGAGTGACTAAGTGCCGTTGAATGTTAAGCTTGCGAATACCTATGAATTGTCATCATAATTGCAAGTTCTGAAAACGCGAAGTTGACCCATCGATCTATGTAATGAGATGTATGGTTTTGTTTTGTGCTATTTTATTTGATTTTACTTGAGGACAAGCAAAAGTTCAAGTTTGGGGGTGTGTTAAGTGTATATTTATACACTTAATTGTACCTTTTAATTGGAGCTTTTGGTGTGTTTTAATGATAATTGGTGCTTAAAATGGCTATTATTTGTATTTTAGGTGCAAATTGGAGAATTGACAACTTTTGGGGTGAAAAATGCAATTTCGGAGAAAAAGTGGGCCAAAAGTGAAAAAAGCAGAATTCTGGAGAATTAAAAGACCGCACGGCCGTGCGGATTTTAGTTCTCAATCTCACACGGTCGTCCGGATGGTCGTAGGGGCGCAGTGAAGGAATTTTAATTGCACAAGGAAACCCGCCCTATTATATTTTTGCACCCTATTTAAAGGCCACAAGCACACAATTAGAGACATCTTTTACCTTTTATTTTTATTTGGAGTTTTTATCGTTTCTACATGCAATCGAGGAGCAAGAGAACGAAGACGAAGACTTGACGACTCTTCATCCTAGTTTTCCTTTTTCCTTTTCTTTTCTGATTTTTATGAACTTTCGTATTTTTATTATGTTTTTCGTTACGAACATGAGTAGCTAAGTTTTTATTCTAGGATTTTATTGGAACTCTATGTGGTAATTCGAATCTATTTTTCTACTTTTATGCAAGTTTAATTCTTCGATTATTTCTTCTATCTTGATCTTATTTAAGTGCATGAGCGTAGCTAACTTATGTTGCTATTTGTTATTGTTAGAATTGATTGACAGATCGTTTTAATAATTAGAACATGGATAGAAGAGCCTTCGAGTAGTTTTTCACCGAATGCGTGTGTTGATTGCATGTATTATCGTAGACATACAGATAATACCTTAGGTAGTCTTTTGCGAGACTTGTTATTTAATGCTTTATTTATACTAGGTTTGCATAGACATATAGTGAATCTTTTATGAATAATAGGTTTATAACGCAGCGACAGCTGGTTATGAATAATTTCGTGTCTTGGGTTAATAATCGGGAATCGTAACTTGCATGATAGGAGATTAATTGGGTGAAGAATTATTGCATAGGGGGAAGATAAAATCCTAGATCCGTTTTATATTGATATTTTCTCGTGTTTAATCGCTTTCTTAATTAGTTTAATTTATTTAGTTAATTAATTTGACAAACTTGCGTAGGCTGGATAAAAATCGTAATTGTTAAGATTTGGTACTTAGGATTAAATAATTTGCGTATTCCATGTGGGATCGACATCCGACTCTCACGAGTCTACTTTACTACTTGTTTGCGATACGTACACTTGCGTGTTGGTATTTAGCACCCAACAACAGGTAAATGTGAGATTCATGTTAAGTGTATGAATGAATAATTGCAGTTTACTATATGCCTAATTTTATGTATTAAGTTTCTTACATGGCCAATTATATGTGATATGAATGAATGTCATGATATTGAATAAAGGGAGGTGATAAATGCTGTTTCAGTTTTCATAATGTCGTTTTGACTTCAAACGAGATCTTGACCATTTTTTAGTTTGAATTTGGCAAAATTCATTTGTAATTCTTTGAGTTAGCATTCTAATATAATTTGAATCGCCGAGATTGGATGTCGGTTGAGAAAGTTATGCATGAATTAATGAACACTGCCCACAACTTTGATGTTTTAAATTATGTAAAATTTAAAACGTAACTCATTCATGCATAACTTTGTCACCCGACATCCAATCCAGGTGATTCATGTTGTATTGGAAAGCTATCTCAAAGGACTACGGTTTCCGTCTTTTGAACTTTGCCAAATTCAAAATAGAAAATAGTCAAAATCACTTTCGAAGTCAAAACGACATTAGTAAAATTAAAACGACATTTATCATTTCAGTTGAATAAATTAATATAGTTATGCCATGAAAGACATAGATGAAAAGAACATAGACGAGGACTTTAGGACTCCCGTAGGGCGTGAGTGACACGTTGAGAGAGGTGTGAATATCGTCAGGTCAATGTTCTTACTGAGCCAGTGGTTAGGCTCACGCTTTATGCGAATCCCCTTTTCAGGTTCTCAATGTAATCAGAGTGGCGCAGCGAAGCGGAGTTGGAGGAATCACAAGCCTTGACGCCTTATATGTCCTCTCCGGATTTCTTATAAAATTATGTCTCCACTTTTTTCCTTTTAAAAGTCTAATGTATAATGGCGATCTTTACGAGTTCATTTTGTACTCTGATTTTGGAATCTAGTCTATTAAACCGGGGTATATAAATAAAGTTTATATTCTCCCGCTGTATTGCAAACCCCGTTCATAGCTATGTATGTAGCACTCTTTATGAAAATGGTTTCTTGTAAATTCGGGTTATGATTTTAATTAAACGAAAAATGCTTCCACAAATAATATAGTGCTTTCTCGAGGCTCAAATCGTATCGAAATTTCAATAAAGACCATTTTTCCAAAGCATTTCTTAGTGGTGGAGACAACAAAGAGTTATGGGTGATTTAAGAAATGTTTGGGAATGTTCGGGGAGCCATGTCACCCCATAGCTCTTTGTTGTCTTCACCACTTTCTGAAACCAATAGTCCGTTAGAACCCTATCGGAATAACGTATCCAATTCATTATCCCATTAGAGTTTCTGACTACGTTTCAGGGGGCTAAGTGTAATTATCGATACCATAGGGACCTTACAGTTATTTAAGCATACCTCAGGGGGGTGTGTGTAATTTACCCTAAAAATTAAGTGTAAGCCTTTTCAATTTATTTTCTTTTTTTTTTTTTTTTAAACTACAACTAATTCATTCAAATTTTTTAAAAGTACAATAATATTTTTTGAAGTACTTTAAAAAAAAAAAACTTTATGTATTTTAAAACATATATATGGTTTTTTAAGTATTTTTTCCAATTTATTTTTAATTAACTATTTTTTAAAATATTTTTGTAAGTTAAATATAATAAATAGAAAAATAATACAAAAAATTATTAAGAACCGGCCGGTTATACTGGTTAGAACCGGGAACCGAGCCAGAACCGGAACCGTTAGGAATCGAACCGTAAATAACCGAAAATATTTGGTTCGGTTGGAACTAGAACAGGAACCGAACCGAACCGTGGTCATATCTACTTCTCACTCTTTGTTTTATTTTTGTTTAATGTGTATGTATTTGGTATCAACATGATAAATATACGAAGATCTAAAGTAAAAGTATAACATTTTATTTAAAAAGTAAATACACAACATCCACCCTCGATGAAGCCTGATTGGCCAAACAAGATATGGACTATATAGATGTATGGGCTTTATAAATATGAGGTCTATAGATATGGGCTTTTGGGGGCTAATGGGCTAGAACAATACCTTCTCTGATCAATGGCCTTAGCTCTCGAGACCTACTCGACTTCAAAAAAAGGAATATCGGAGGGTGTTTTCCTCGGCGTTAGCACTCCAAAGATTAAGTTAGTCGGAATATAATGAGCACTGGGTGGAATATTTAGTTGTATGTATATATGTATTAATCCCAAAATTGGTAACCTTTAGATGTTCTATTTATACTGGTACCTGAAGAGCCCCAGGGGTCCCATCTGGCCACGTGGGAGGCCAGAACCGGCCGGTTATACTGGTTAGAATCGGGAACCGAGCCAGAACCGGAACCGTTAGGAATCGAACCGTAAATAACCGAAAATATTTGGTTCGGTTGGAACTAGAACAGGAACCGAACCGAACCGTGATCATATCTACTTCTCACTCTTTGTTTTATTTTGGTTTAATGTGTATGTATTTGGTATCAACATGATAAATATACGAAGATCTAAAGTAAAAGTATAACATTTTATTTAAAAAGTAAATACACAACATCCACCCTTGATGAAGCCTGATTGGCCAAACAAGATATGGACTATATAGATGTATGGGCTTTATAAATATTAGCTCTATAGATATGGGCTTCTGGGGGCTAATGGGCTAGAACAATACCTTCTCTGATCAATGGCCTTAGCTCTCGAGACCTACTCGACTGCAAAAAAAGGAATATCGGAGGGTGTTTTCCTCGGCGTTAGCACTCCAAAGATTAAGTTAGTCGGAATATAATGAGCACTGGGTGGAATATTTAGTTGTATGTATATATGTATTAATCCCAAAATTGGTAACCTTTAGATGTTCTATATATACTGGAACCTGAAGAGCCCCACGTGTCCCATTTGGCCACGTGGGAGGCTTGTAATATTCTGATCTATCGTCGCCTGCCGATCCTACAATGCCACGTGGGAAGTTGTCGTCGCTTACCTATCCCGTCCTGCCAAATGTCCCTTCGCATCAGTCTTACATCCTTTCGATTACCTTTAGACGAGTTTAATGCACTTTGGCGAGGTTACCCAGCGCACATCCTCCTTGTGGCGTGAGGTTATTATGCTACTTCAACGTTCCATTGCGAAGCGATCGTGAGTTGACATTCTTTTGGCGAGATTATTATGTTCCTTACTCCTGACACCTTTCTCCCAGGTTGTCATGTCTGCAAGCTTTCCGCCTTGTTCTTGACACCTTTTTCGCAGGTTGTCCTGTCTGTTCCCCACATGGGTGACTGCAAGTGGGTTTTCTGCTGCTTCTGTGTTAGTTGCACCATGCATTTATTAGAGGCAGACAAGCCCGGATCACTTGGGCCGTGCGTTTATTAAAAGCAAACCAGCCCAGATCAACCCAATTATTCTTTCAAATTATTTCTTTAAAGTCTCAATTATACTACTTTATCATAATATCACATCATTAATCATCTACAACATTGAATTTAGAGCGTCATACGGTCGAAAATAACATAAAACTTTCAATTTGAGTGTTTAAATTTGTTCTTTTATGGTCAATATTTGCGCCTGAATCTGAAAAATGATGCACGTACGTCTGGAGAAGACATAAGTAATCAATTTTCTTGTCGCAACACATACGCCTAACTGAGGCGCACAACCCACAACAACGACAATGAAATTTGTATGAGACAAAGGCATCATATGATATTTACGTTTCGAGAAGACAAAAGTAATCTACTTTTACGTCCAATACATACGCCCAACTAAGACTTGACTCACAAAAACAACGAAATTGTATTGGCCGCAAATTTGTGTCTCGTCCAAACACAGTGACAACAAATTCATGTTTGTCCCAGGCATGAATACATCGAAATCGTCGTCGATTGTATTTCTAATATTATGCAAAATCAAATTGCAAATCCCTTTTCCCATCTTCCATATTTTTTGTAGTCTTTGATGCTTAAGGATTTTAAGAGTTTATTTTAGAAAAAAGAATAGTTTAGAGAGTTGGAAAACCTCAAAAGTAAATATATATTTGCAGAAAACCAAATATTCTTTACTAAATATGAAATAATTTAGTGCCTCCGAATTCATTGAATAATTTAAATTGATATAAAATCAGAGGTTTCTTTCAAATAAACAAAAATTCGTGTTAAGAAAGATTATGCAATGGAATATAAATGATACAAGTTTTTAAATCATTATCCACAAGTATATAATTTGTGGATGGAGTCTTCGTAGGCGAAAAACAATATTCAAAAGAATACACATGAGAAGCCACCATCTTCTCTTTTAACTTCAGAAGCCACCATCTTCTCTTCTAAGAACAAATCACAAGTTAATTTCTTCGTAGATTATTCCTAGTAACTAATACAAAAGCACTCTATGAATTCAAATTAATATTCAAAAGAATACAAATGAGAAACCACCATCTTCTTTTCTAGGAATAAATCGCAAGATGATTTCTTCGTAGACTAATTCCTAGTATCTAGTACAAAAGCACTCTACGAATACAAAACAATATTCAAAAGAATACAAATGAGAAGCCACCATCTTTTCTTCTAAAAAGAAATCGCAAGATAATTTCTTCGTAGACTTATTCCTAATATGTAGTACATAAATACTTAACACTATACTAGGAATACAAATCAGTATTCAGTGAGATTGAGTAGAGACTCAATTCTGCAGTCATAAATCCAGGAAAGCAGGGTGGTAAGAGCATCTCCAATGGAGAGGGGGGGTTTCTCCCTCCCCTCCCCTCCCTCTCCCCCTCCCCCTCCCCCTCCCCCGACATACGTCGTTTCCAACCGTTCGATCTTTTATTACTTTTTTTGCAACCCCCACTCTCACCGTCATAATAATAATAAAATAATAATAGAATAATAATAGAATAATAATAACATCTTATATATAAAATGAAGATATTTTGAACTAAAACCTAGACCTAAACCTAGGGTTACTTTTTTAAATTAATAAATATCTAATTTAAACACTAATTAATAAACTTCTAATTTAAACAATAACTCCTATATTTGCATATACCGTGTTTCTTTTCTTTTTTTTTTTTAATTTTTTTATCCTTCACCACTATAACCACCCACTAACTCATCATGGTAGAAGTTGTCACTCCATGATCTCAATACCTACCAATTCATTGTTATATTTAAACTCACGAGAACTCCACCAAAAATCACATTTTTTTTTGCCAAGCATCTTCTTCTTGCTCATTTAAAATTTTGTTCGTCTTCTTCTTCCTCACCAACATTTTTCAACGTACGCAATTCCTTTCTACAGGTAAACAATACAATTATTTATTTCGATTTATTTTATGTCATATGTTTAAATTTCACATCACATAATAGTTGCTAACGATTTTGATTTTTTTGTACAACGCATGCATAATTTTGATTCACAATGACTCCACGTATGACAACCATATGCCTTCACATAATATTCATCTCTTTCATTATTCGGTTGACTTTGGTATTTTTCGTTTTCATAATCCTATTATGCCATTTATTTTTTTATTTTCTAGACTCATTATATTTTATCATTTCAGGGGTGGGTCACTATCTGTTAACATTGGAGTCAGAACAATTGTTACAACTTTAGTCGTATTGTTTGGCCAATTGTGATCTCCATTTACGTATAACAATATTCAACCACCTCAAAATTTGTGTTTGTACTTAATAAAGTCTTTAGGACTAATGTTAAAAAATATTTTGTGAGCAGATTTGCATTATACAAATTTGTAGAAATATATATTAATGATATTATTGAAATCAAAATTCCACAACTAAATATTTTAAATTATGCAATATCTTTCTTATTATAATTTTTATAATTATACATTTTTCGAATATCAAAATCCAATAAGAGTCAATAACCTTAGATTTTAGTCCAAGGTTGTTTGAAAAATAATTATATGTCTACGGATTGTAATTGGTGGAATGTCGATATTTAATTTTTTTTTACATGTACATTATATAAATTTATTAAATCTTTTACCCGGTTATTATTTTTTTTGTTATATAATGCTTAATTTTTTATACAATAATTCATTTAAATAATCCAAGTATCCTCCTCCTAAGAACAAGAAGAAGAGGAGGAGGAGGAGGAAGAGGAGGAAGAAGAAGAGGAAGAAGAGGAAGGAGAAGGAGGAGGAGGAGGAGGAGGAGGAAAGAAGAAGAAGAGGAGCAAGAGGAAGAAGAAGAAGAAGAAGATGAAGAAGAAGAGGAAGAGGAAGAACAAGAACATGAGGAAGAAGAGGAAGAAGCACAAGTATATGAGGCAAAAGAAGATGGCACCATCTTTCTATGAGAGGAACGGAACCCGCTGACCTGCCGTCTGAGAAAAACTGAAACT